>JASDQU010501780.1:48178-60773 GCA_032191745.1 Picea mariana | reverse complement strand
AAGAGAAATCAATGAATATTAAAAGAAACTTTGAGAGGATAAATGATAAATATGAAATGGTCTTTCCATTTAAATGTCGTCGTGTATGGTGGAAAAAAGGAGGACATGAAGCAAACCAGAGCCCCATTAAAGATGAATTCTAACTTAGTTAGAATAGAACACATAGTTTAAATGGTTGAGTCTAAAGCACCGCGTGGTGAATTTTAAACTCATCAAACATTCCAATTTAAACAAAGGGAACATACATGAATTTAAAGGAAATAGGAAGTACATACATAGATAGGATCACAATACATCAAACCACCACCATTAAAATCTTTTCGTCAAAACTTCAGGACCTATGCATTGTTATTTCTATTCAGATTCAAATATTACATTCAAGATTCCTCTATCTACACTCTTTGCCAACCAAACTTACATAAAAAAGATACAATATATAGAAAACTAAACGCCCTCTCGAGATGTTATGCCTTGAACTACCTTCCCCTAGAATCTTGTATTTAGTTACTTCCCCTCCCCCCAAACAAACTTTTCAATAAAGTTTACAAAAAATAGAAACCCGACTGCACCCAATCATAACATAACCGACACATTTGTCTCAATCATTCAGTCATCAGTAAGATTCGGTCATCAGGTTGTGATAAATCAACATTTTCTTTCAAGGGGCGCCCGAGTAATCGAGCACACTGTTGGAAAATCTATCACCTTTTTATAATAGGTTCTGGTTGTTGCTACGTGATCATTGGTTGTAGCATGCATGTGGCGAGTTGGTGTAGCAGTCATTTGCTTGTAGTCACTTGTGCAACCCCAGGTGGTTTCCAAAATGGGCATGCATTTCATTTATACCTTCCCTCATGAGTAGGTAAGTTTACACCATTTGTGCAAAGAATATTTATTGTGTAGTTGCCACATCAGACTTCTTGTTACCAGAAGGAAACATGATATGCATGGGGGAAGATTCTATGCCATGATCAAAAAATACAAAATGAGGTTGTCTTACTCATGCCCCAGGCCTCTCCTGTAGTGTTAAAACTCTAAGTGTTTTTATAAGAGACTAATTTCATTTGATCAGATTCTTCACCTGTCTCCACAAGACTGTGTTTCCTTTCAGTTTTGCTTGATCAATGAGGAGAGATGCACACGTGTTATCAATGTCTGGTCTACACTCCTTGAAATTCTCTATGATTCGTTCTTATGACACCTTCTGTTCCTCCTGCAGTTGGATAATTACATATTGTGCCTCTCTAAGCTGTCTTTTGAGCCAATTTACATTTCCTGCTTGACTCTGTGATGTTGGTGTTTCAATAGTCCTTTCTGCAAGTTTTCTCCTTAATTATCCATTTTCTTGATATAGTTTGACAATAACGAGTTGCGCTTGCTTCAGTTGCTGCGACGACTCCTGAACGTTCAAGTTTTCATCACCTGAGTTCCTCCACCTTTCACCAATTCCCATGTTTGAACCTTCAATAGGCTCTATCCAAATGACACGCATGAGTAATCTCTCAGTAGCAGAATGGGTGCCCGGTTCAATGGGATCTTGCACCTCCTTGGGCTTCTTAATCAACCTTGGCCTACCTCTTTTCTGGGGTGTTGGATGGTGGGATGACGAGTCTTATGTGGAATTTTGTTTCCCTTGTAGATAAAGGAATGTCTCCTTTGGGGTCTTTGGGGATGTCAGCTGAGAAATGGGATAAATTTTTCCCCGGTTTGTAAGCCTCAGCCTGAACACTGTCTGCCATCTTCTCCAAGCTTCGATGCAAGAAGAAAGGTAGATTCAAAGGTTTTTCCTCTGTGAAGTGCATCAACAACTTGATGTGATATGGGTACATGCTTTCAAACCTTCCTTCATAGGTGAAATATCTTCTGATTACCTTTAGGAGATTTTGGAAAGTCTCCCAGAGGTATTGGCTTGGAACGCCGACTCAAATTTTCCCATTTAGACAGTTGGGCTTGATAAAGTCTTTATAGCACAAAATGTCTAAGGGCATGCCCTTAAACCATTTTTCACCGAGCAGAGGGATCTCTGTCACAACTAACAGAGTTTCCTTCGTCACTCGGAAGGTGATTCTCAAAATGGTCACGTAGACCCCAGTAAAATTAAGGGCGAACTGCTTAGTGAGCTTCACATTGTACCCTTTTATCTTTTCATAAAAGCGCATGCATCCGGCCTATTCAAAAGATGCCTTGATTTATGGATCTTCATTTATTCATTCCAGGTCTTGAGGCTCAGAACTCATGACCCTACCACTTCTTTCCTTCTTTCTTATGCTTTGGGACGTTTCCATGATGACAATATATATTTATATCACGTGTGTTGTAATGAATGGTAACACCCTCTATGTACGACAAATAAGAATGGCATACTTCCCAGAGACTGTCAGAATGACAGTCACATAATATTTGCACGGCAAACAAAATCAACCTCAAGAGTTCATGGCGTGACAATAGGGCACGATGGAATGTTTCAATGTAGTGGGGAAACTCGGCACGGTGGCAAAAAACATTGAGAGGCTTGTCATGGTAGAGGATCACGACATCAAATTCTAGCGCAGTAGAAAAGTATTGGGAGACCTGTCACGGGACAGGGAATTTAGGCGCAGCAAGAAAGTCATCACGATAGGAGGAAATTCCAAAGAAGAGAGGCTGACCGTGAGAAGAAGTAACGTACAACATGCTATTTTGCGGCGAAATCCAATAGACTTTAAACAATTACTGAAAAACGATGAAGGAGGCGTGGCAACTTGGATCAACATGACTTTCAATACAAACAATGGAAATCAAATTTCACACAGTGAAGGGCTGCAGAGCTTGCAAAAGAACCATGGACAATGCAGAACTATGGAAAGTAAAGGAAAGGCATGTAGGGTGACCAATATTTATGCTTGAATGGGTAAGGAATGGAATCATGGAAGAGGCCGATAAATCTATGGCAATAAGAAGTTTTGAAGCAAGTTGAAGATTTGTGCAACAAACTCATGCGACGGGTACACTTTGAAGTGTGAAAAGTATGAATGATAAGAGAAACAAAGTATACATGATAGGAGCACCATGATTTTTCACCTTTCTGACTTCATAATTAGGTGATGATGTTCATTATATCTTTCGATGTGACCTTTATCCCAACAACTTACCTCGACCTCTGGCACGTAAATTCCCCTTTTCTGACATGACTCGATCTTTGGGGAAAGGGACCTTTACAAGTCGCACATGACTAATCGTTACGCCCTTTCCCGAATCCAAGGGCCAGACCCTCTACTTGCTGATTTTGACCCATTCGTTATTCGATCACTGACCTCACACGCTTTGACACATGAGCTACGACTCATCTAGGACTAACTCTAACTACAAAAAATCATGGTGCTAACACTTGCTGTCATATTTTTTCTATTGGTGATAAATTGTACTTCTCCTGTAATACAACTTTAATGTAATATGTTTCTAGGTGAATATGTTGTATGATTTTAATATATCATTAACAAACAAACCATAATTGACAAACTATTTGTAAAGGATGCTTGAACACAAATTGTTTGACAAATTTCTTATACTGCAAAACGAAGAAAAAGATTCAAAAATATTTAGTGGGGACATTACAGTGGTATCAAAGCCTCAATCCTACCAACATGATAGGGTTTGTGGTTTCATCAGGTAAGGAGAAAGGGAATAAATCACCTACAGAAACATAAGATACCCTGAGGATTATTTGTAATACTCTTGCACAGGGGTGACAATAGTTGATGCAGGCTATGGAAATCCATCAAAACGATGTAGAGAACAATGGAGCTAGTGGTTCAAAGAGGAAACTAACTGAACAAAAAGGACAATATGAGGAGTTAATAGATTGTTTGAAGGAATATTTGGTGCTTGGTGAGGCATTTCAAGTAGCCATGTCATTCAAGGATTTTCGCACCATTAAACATCATGAGTGGTATGAACCCCAAGTTTCAATGGACAAGAAGGTGAAAGTGCCAAGAAAAAGGGCACTAGTTTCAGAAGATTCTGATGCTTTTAAAATTGAGGATGATAGAATAAAAACATCTAGTACACCTTTAGTGTTTCCCTATGAACCCCATAACACTAGCGCACATGATGGACAGGTTGATGATGCACATGGTGAAGTGTCCCAATCAATCGATGTTGAGGATTCAACATCATACCTTAGTAGTGATGCTCATGATGATGAGGGTGTGAAAACACCTAAGTATGACAAAGGTTCAATTCCCTATACTATATATGATACTTATGATGATGCAAACATGATTTTACCTAAATATGACGAAGACTGGGTATTTGAAAAATTGTCGTGGGATATGGATCCATCTTCTCGGGAGCCATGTGTGGAGGATGACAAAGGAGAGGATGATTTTGGCAGTGATAATGCACATGAGTCCCATCATTGCATGGTATCATCTAGTGAGTCAGTTGGTGTTGATGGGGATAACATTCTTTGAGATGAAATTAAATAAGAAAATCTATTGCGTGACAACCCACACTATGTTGATGAAATTGAACAAATACCTTTAGCATTGTGTGATTTGGAGGACCGGTTATTGGTCACAAAGGACCAAATTGTACAAGTGATGACAAGGAAAAATAGTGCTCATAAGTTCATTGAAGATCTTATTGGGAAATCCCAAATGGAAGAGAGAAAAAAAGGAGATGCAGGTGGAGTCAAGAGTGCACAATTACGCATCGTCAAAGAAGCATTAGAACATATGAAATCTGATTACTTGCAGTTGTTCATGGATAATGATCTTTCTCTTAAGTTCATCGAAGACAAGGAAAGAGAGGTTGAGGATATTTGTTACCAGTTGAGTTTGACACTCTCTTCATCATTGACAGAAGCAAAGACTCCATCATATTTAGCAATCATGACATATGAGGGCATAAGTAGCACTCATGATTTGAGGGAGGAGCCTCTTGAGGCGATCTCACACAAGGAGAATTCAGATTTGCAGGTGCTTGAGGAGGGTTTTGACCATGATCCTAATTTACACTATGGGGATCAAAAGCCATTTATTTTGGAGAGACCACTAAAGGCTCAAGGCTTGGCTATAGAGGAGATAGTTGACCTCATTCATTGTGGACCATCCCGTAAGGAAAAATATACATACTTGTATTGGGTGGAAAGGTACATGATAGACATGGGCACACTCTGGGATATTGGTTCAGGTAGAGTTATGGATATAATAGTTCCTATAGGATACAAAATGGTACATGATGATTCAATGATAGGCAACAATATGCAGGGGTATTCATTGGCACATGGTAGTGTACAATGGATTTTTGGGGCGTTTCTTCCAGCGATACCTCTTGACAGAGTCCTCGAGCATATCATTGAGTTGAGGTTACACAGGATCAATGAGTGTATGGGTGAGCCTCAGGGAGTATCATATCCATCAATGATCAGTGTTCATATGGGATATCATTAGATGAGGGCCATGGAGAAGGATTCTCATAGGTCTGCTTCTCAAATTCATTACGAGCTCTTGGTCATTCCCTTAGGGTTGACTAATGAAATAGTCACTTTCCATTCTTGTAGGCAGTGGCAGAGGCATCTATTGTTGTTATTTGATTCCCTCATGGTATACAATAGGATATGGAAGGATCACTGGAGCTAGTTGGATGAGATAGGGGGAATTGTGGCCATGACAAATGTATTTCATTTGGAACATGTGATCATTGCACAAAATGTAAAGGATGAGATAAAAAATCTATTGGATAGGTTCACAAATATTTCACCAATAGTCATCAGGAGTTCTGGACTTCCAATTTGGCGGTGGGATCCTGGCATCCACTGGAGTGATAGACTGCTTCAGATGATGAGGATGATCAATAGGGTCACATCGATGATTGGTCTGCATCATTTCAAGGATGTTGTGAGAAGAGTTGTTGAGATTTATCCTATATGTCGAGGTAGGTTTTTCCTCATGATACCTAGGATCGAGTCTATCTGCAGGTGGACATACATTGACTTCATTGTGATATTTTGGCAAGACATGATCCATGATAGCGAGTTCATTTCTTTCTGGGATTTTAGCCTGGGGGTTTAGTAGAGTAGATATAAGTCTAGGCATAATGATCAGATGACCATGATCATAGGGATGCAGTGATAACATGATGGTTCCCCTAGGAGATTAGTTTGGGATTCGAGGATTGTAGTGTTTGACAACTTGGTAGATGATGCAAATGATATAACTAGTTTTCTCTTTCTGCAGTTTACTCTTGAGATTCTTAGGATTGATTGCATGTGTTGGAACTTAAGTCTGCATCCCTGCTCTTCCCCTTCATTATCCTATACATCCCTTTAAGCCTGATTTTTTTTTCTTAGTCCCTTCTCCATGGTTTATGAGTCATCTTGAGTTGTTTTACCATTCTATTATTTTTTCACCATTTTATTGCTTTCTTGAAATATTGTTGCACGTTCTGAGTGTTGGTTGTGGAGCCTGATTATCTTCTTGATTCATAGGTCTTTTCTTTCAGCCATGTTTATACCCCATGAAGAATTTACACTCCAAGAGTATGTACACTCTTCCACGTAGGGGAGTATATAGGGGGGTTACCCCCTCTGCGGGGTTAGGGGGGGCTATCCCCCCGGTTGGGGGGTCCGGGGGCAAGCGGGCCCCCAGAGGAAAAATTGCCTTGTAAATGTATATTGTAATTTCATTGTAAATATGGACCATTCATTATAAGGTCGCAGATCTAACGGTAGAGATTATGGTATGGTTTTTTCCCCTAGAAGGCAACCCTCTTTTATGAGGGAAATGTATTGCGGCTATGATTGATGGCGAATATTGTATTCTGAGATAGGAGACTATGAGAGAAAGAAGAGGAGGTTACAATGGGTTTGTTGTAGGTTGTATCCCTTCATATGCTAGATAATAATAAAGGAAGGACCTGGCAATTTCTCTGGTGGACGTAGCCCACACTGGGTGAACCACGTAAATCTGTGTCTCTTTTGTATTGTGTATCTTCTGTGTTTTGTTTCCGCATTTGTTTTATTTTATTGCTCCATGGTCCTGTTTTTCTAACACTTATNCGTAGCCCACACTAGGTGAACCACATAAATCTGTGTCTCTATTGTATTGTGTATCTTCTGTGTTTTGTTTCCGCATTTGTTTTATTTTATTGCTCCATGCTCCTGTTTTTCTAACACTAATTTGGGGTAACAACATATTGTCATCTTGGAATACTTTATTGAGCTTATAGAGGGTTTGCAAGGCCTTTTTAGTTAAAAAAAGAACCGATTTCAAGAACATGTCTGTTCTTGCAAACAATGTGAAAGCAAATTTTTTAAATTGTTTTAACATTTAGAAATATATTTAAATATTTAAAAAGTGTTGTGTTGGTGCCTACATGTGCATGCATGCTCATGAGTTCTCTGATACACAAAATTTATTTCTAATTTCATCATCATGCAGTTCGTGTTAAGGTCATGTTAAAATCATGCGAGATTCACCTGCAATTTTCATCATCATAGAGGTTGCGGAGAATTATAGTTATAGGTGAAACTTAATCAAAATGAAGGTCATGCTCAACTCATTGTCTGTAGTCTTAGAAAATTAAGGTTTAGTATCATCTTGTCACTCAGGTGATCAATGCAACATCGTATCTCCCGAGACTGATGGCAGCTGAACAAACTTGAGCCACATGGGCTCAAGCTGTTTGAAGTTGTCCCAAAACTCAGAGACCTGTTTGTTAGGGTAGAGTGGTACGACTTCATTTGATCATTTGAGGGATACCATACAAGTGTGGCCATGAAATTTTCACAAACATTCGATGGGTTTCAAAACCAACTCGGTGACACTTGTATTTATGTTACAAAACATTTTATCGGGGAAACATGTGCTCTCCCAGTCTACAGGGAAAGGTGGTTTAAAAATGGAAATATAAACCCTGTAGCAAATTTTTGGTGACAGAGAACCAAAACCTCGACTGGAGCTAAGGGATTCATGTCGCATGGATAAAAGAAGAATGGAAAGGTCCTCTCACAACAATTCAAAGATACATTAAAGGTGAGGGTTGATTCATGAGTATACATTGTTACTGTCGGCATGATCACAAGAACAATGTGCTTTTAATTGATGGCAAGAACACACAGGAAGGAGAAGCTCAGGAGGAGAAGAGACAATTATTGTTGGATCCCATTCATAATTCTCGATGACCATCAAGTCTGAATTAAGACAGGAGGAGTGCACATATGGAGGACATATCTCGGGTGTTAGATTCAAGCGTGGGGTCCAACCATTGTTGGATCCAGGAGAACCTGCACATTCTTTAAAGTGCAAGGAGAAGCGGGTTTACAAAATCCCGAAAGTAGGATTACCGAAATTGTGATTAGATCCAGACCATTGGATCAAGGAAAGTTGATGACCATTGATCTTCTTCGATATCCTCAACAACCGTCGAGCGAGAGATGTGACAAGGTGTGGAGAGAGGCTGGGTGGAAGACACATGTTAGAAGGAGGCAAAGGCGGTAAATGGAGAAGGAAGTGGTAAGAGGTTTAGGAGGGGCCCATACAAAACCGCCTCATTCTGGACCACCCCCCTCCCGTTAAAGTTAGAAAGGTGGAGGGGGTTCAGAATCGAACCTCAACCACAGATCTAAGCACTTTGATCTCGACTATTCAAACTTGTGAGCTCCATTCTGGACCCCCCCATTAAAAGAAGAACGACAAGGGGGGGTCCAAAATTGAATCCCGATTGTTGATCTGGACACGTGAATCCTGTCTGCCTGAATCAACCTACTACTTAACTACTGGATCATGGACGAATATGGGCTGTCAGATCCAGGAGGTAGATCATGACAGGCCATGTCAGAAATGACACATGGTGCAATATTACAAGGACAAGTGTCAAGTTGATTCGGCATATTCGACCACTGGAAACCTCAAATCTGAGTGACACATGGTAGCCACTCAGCTCATGACACGTCATTGAGTGACACAAGAATGACGTCACTCAGAGAGTTTGACTTCGGGAGTTTTAGCTTCATCACTCCCCCAAAATCCCGAAGGATGAATTCTCGGGGAGGACGATAGCTATTGGATCAAAGAGAAATCTCGATCGTTGATCTGGAGAACAAAGAGCTCGTTTGATTGGCAAGTGGTCATAACTCATGGTCACATCGTCGAGAGTTGGAGGGAGGAGCTCCATTTCGGGGTTCACAATATGAGGAGTCAAGGAAACTCACAGGAGAAACCCTGAAAGGAGAAATCACGAGGTGCCCTATAATGTAGGGTGTGGTCACCATTAGTGGTCACATCATCGAGAGCTAGAGAGTAGAGCTCAAGAATCCAAGCTCCATTTTAGAGTTTGCAACATGGAGAGTCGAGATGACTCATCACAGTAATGCCTAAATGAGAAACTGTGATTCAATATGAGTCGTTGATAAAGGAAGAGCGTGGATCATTGATCTAGCTCTGTTTTTAGAGTTTTAGTGATCATGACTTCGAGTGTCGAGACCCCTCATCACAGGAATGCCGAAATGCGAAATCATGAAAGAACTTTATGGATAAGGGCTAGGTCACGGTTGTGGGAATGTGAAGGAAGGAGCTTGCAAGTTGCAAGGCTCCATTTCATGATCGAGAGTTGGAAGAGTTAGTGTGACTCACAACAAAATCCCCGAAACGTGAATTCTGAAATGCATTTTCAAACTTGGACCCTGGTCATAAATTATGGTCACATCGACGAAGGCTTAATGGAGGAGCTAGCATGAATCTAAGCCCTATTTTGGAGATCACGACTTGGAGAGTCAAGATGCCTCACAATAGGAATTCGTGATACACAAAATCGTGAAATACATTTTGAACAAGCCCTTGGTCACCCGATGAGGTCACATGTGAAAGGAAAGGTGAAAGGTGCCAAAGGCATAAGGCTGCAGAGGTTCGCAGTGTAACTTCTAGAAACCACTGATGGTTTCTGCCATATGAATCAAAGAGACTTCATGGTGATCTCCAGAGAAGGTGAAGGGACTCGAGGCAACTTCCAATGGACTGTAGACATGTCATAGAGTCAACTGACAGATGGAAATGGGTCAAAGACTGTTACAGTCAGTAAAGACAAAGAATCTTAGTAGAAGGGCCAGTGATGATGAACGCAGTGAAGAGGATGCAACGTCATAGTGCATGCGGCATGCACAAGGTGCAGAGAGACTATAAAAAGGGAGAACAGAGAAGAGATGAGTGCTGTGATTTTTGAGAGCAGGTTATGCAGGTAGAAGCATTGAGTCTAGAGGAGAAACAACACAGCAGAAGAAAAGAACAAAGATGCATAATTGACAGAGAAAAAGAAGGCTGAGGTACAGATGCAGATAGAAAGCAGAAGATCAGAAAGCCAAAGGAGATGCAAGCAGAGAGACAATGATACAAAAGAGCAGAGAAGCATAGTAGAACAATGATAATCTTGGTAAGCCAATGAAAACTATTGAATCACTATAATTAATTCACAGAAGGCAAAGTTTTATATTTGAGGGTGGTTGGGAGGTGCTAGGGAGGATTGTTGCCCTCTAAGTGTCAAGTGGGTGCTTGAACATAGGGAGTTGTAGCTTCCATCTGGTATCAACTAGAGAAATCAGGGTGGCATGGTGGTGCTAGGGAGAACATTGGTTCTCTATTATACAGGTTGGTGCCTTTGTGTGACTAGAAGTTGGTGCTTCCATCTAGTTGGTCCTGGAGTAGTGAGGGAGTTGGTACTTCCTTCTAGTGGGTGCTAGAGAAACCAGAGATTTTGTGCTCTCAACAAGTAGCATCTTGCAAAACAGAGGTGGTAGCCTCATTATGAATTGGTGCTCATAAGAATGATAATGTACAGAAAATAATTATCATATAAAGAAGAAGAGTTTTTCACCCTTTATGGGTTTCCTCGGGAATATCTGTCTCTGTATTATACATGTGTGTGATTGATGTCGAATACTCTACTGCTTATTTATTGTGATCATCATTGAGAGTTCTATAATGAATTTAAAAATGGATATAATTGTTTAATCATAGTAACAACCGATTCACCCCCCCTCTCAATTGTCCAACAGTTACCACCTTCATTTTCTCATGCACATGAGTGGGGATAAAGAGTTAAATTTTCCCTTTTATTTTCTCAAAAGCCTCACTAAAATGGAAATACAGGTTTAGGACCATCCCAAATCTTCACACAAAATCTTGTATCATCAGGGTTTTCTCAAAATCCTGGTTCTCTTTGCACTGGATGAAATTGAAATGTGTTGGGATTATTTTTTGCAATCTGTGGGTTTACAACAGTAAGAAAAATAGCCTGATACAAAGATTGAGGATGAAAGAGATGAAGATGATACAAAATATAAGGTTTGCACCGAAGCTGGTAGCTCGTTGAAGGAATCAAAACAACCAACAAACAAGAAAAATGCCCCCAAAACCAAAGGTACCCCATCAAGTGTAAACAAATCAACAACCCCAATGAAAGAGGAAACCCCTAGAATGCAGTTGAGGTCCTCCACTGCAAAACGAATGAAAAATGGTGGTAACAAGTGTTCTAGTATGAAACAACAAGCAAAGGATATTTCAAAGAGTCTATTATCACCTATAAATGTTGAAGATACACAGATAAATCCCAACAAAAAGCAGGGTAAATTTCCAAAAATGAGAGGGAAAATGAAAGAAGAGCAACACAATCTTGAAATATTTAAGGAATAATTTATCCATATGGAAACCTTACTTAAGGAATCCCATGAGGCTAAGAAAATCAGGAAAAGGAAAGGGAATCAAAGCCCTATAATTCCCAATAAGCCCAACAATAAAACCAAAATTACAAATCAATTAAGAGTGAATTCCAAGGCTCTTTTTAAACCGTCATTGAAAGAACCTCAACCAATTGTGATTGAAGATGAGGACAACTTTGAATTCGCTAACATGGAAGAAATGGTTGTCCATACAATGAAGAAAATGATAGGGGATAGAGGAAAAATGCAGTGATACAAGGATGAAGCTTCAGAAGTGAAATTTGCAGTTGTCAAAACAATGTACCCTACATATTCAAGATTACAACAAGATGTAGGGGACTTTGGCCCAGATCTTGAGAAGGATTCTGATGGCATCCCGCCAAATTCAAGGGTTCCCTCCAAAAAGTATTCAGTGGATATTAAACCATAAATTAAAAACAAGGTATCAGAAGCGTAGGAGCATATGAAGGAAGCACATAGAAAATGACATGAAATAATACATAGGTATGAAATGAGGACTAGGAAAAGAAAAATGTTGGATGATCACAACAAAGATATCATGGATGCAGAGAAGAGGTTGAAGGAGAAAGGAAAGAAACATGTCTTGGTCAAACCAAAAGAAGAGGCTGATGCAGCTGCAAAGGACAACCACCAGGTGCAAACATTAAAGCTACAAATTTAAACTTTTCAATAGCAAAATCAAGAAGTGGAAAAGCAAAATTCTAAGATGCATAAAAAGTATCATAAATTGCAAAGAAAACATCAGAAGACCTGCTTCTTCTTGAAGGAAATCATCTGAAGTAGATTGCTTCTCTTAAGAAGGAGGAATCTGAGGATGTTTCCAGCTAAGCAAGCTATCTCCCAGTTTGTCTCCAGCTGGAATGCACATGGGTACCAATGCAC
>JASDQU010501780.1:16646-48128 GCA_032191745.1 Picea mariana | reverse complement strand
TGAAGGAAATCATCTGAAGTAGATTGCTTCTCTTAAGAAGGAGGAATCTGAGGATGTTTCCAGCTAAGCAAGCTATCTCCCAGTTTGTCTCCAGCTGGAATGCACATGGGTACCAATGCACGCTTCCAGTCATTCTCATCTGTCATAGTCATTTTTTTAAGGGTTGTTTCACTCTAGTTTAGACAATAGAATTAGTTTTCACTTGTATATGTCTAGTTATTCTAAGTTTGAGAGATTAGTGTCAAAGAAAAATAAGTGGTCATTTTTGTGTGATATGAGCCACATTTTTGTTAAGATTAAGTTAAAGTGTTTCATGACTGATATTTCCATTAAATGCACTCAAGTTAAAGAGGTGTATCTATGTTGTAGTGAAGGAATGTTAGTCCAGTCATTTAGTTGTTATGCATAGTTAAGCTTCAATTTTGGGAATGGTCAAAATCCTTTGCAACAATGATAAATAAACAATTTTTGTATTGTTTGAGGGTTCAATTTTTAGTGAAAAGATTCAAGTATAAGAATTGGCTGGATTTGCTCATATGATTAAAAATCTCTCTACCTGATGAATATATATTGATGTAGTTGTATTTTCTTACTCAAGTCTTTATGTGAGTTAATGTTATTTTGGATGCAAATTGTGATGTGTGCAATGTACATTTCCTTCTTCTTTTAACTATTGTTGTAATTCATCTTTTTGTTGCTCTCCAACATGTTAACTAGTTATTGTTATAGTAAAAGGATCAATTATTTGGAAACTTGTTGGATGATTTGTATCTAGATATTTGTCTAGGTCTTAAAATATCATTTTAAGTCTTAATTCTCTCACAACAGGTAATTCATTGAATTGCTTCTTGTTGTTTCCTTTATTTATCTTTCCATGTCCCCAATTGTTCATCAAAGTTCATAAAATTAGCCAAGGAGAACCTACATTTGTATTGTGTGGCCTGTCCAACTAGATTATCATCTTTGAAAACCTATCCTTTAGCTGACCAAAAAAAACAACTTATTAAAAAACCAACCATTCCAAATTTGAGGTGGTCTATCTCTTCCCTTTAGAAGTCAGGTGTAGACTCTAGGACCAACATATTCTGGAACCATTGTTGAAGATCAGAGTAATGAAATATATTTCCCTTGGAGGACTACAAAAATCATATCTGATCTTTGATTGTGAACAAAGATCAGGAACAAAGGTGACTGCCATTTTTCACCTAGCGATTCCACTGAATGCAAACCTATTATGAAAGTATGTCTCATAGGAAAGGAGCCATGAAATCAAATACCGAGCCTACTAAAACTCCAAAAGTCAACCTTGATTGTAATTTTAACACAACCAAACCTGATTTAGAGAGACAATTAAGGAAGAATACCATTTCTTAGAGATACCCCTTGTCATCCAAAGGCAATGCCACTACTAGAAAATTTACCTTTTTCTACAACCATAAGCATATTGAGGTTATCATTTTTCAAAATCCCCTTGTCATCAGTCCTTAGACACCCCTTGCCTCAAATTATGCTTCATTATATCCTCCATCAAACACACCCACAACTCCTCCTTGGCCTCAAAATCCAGTTATCCCAAACATGGCTATCAATAGGATGGAGGCCATCATTACAACAAGGTATGCAGCTTTGGTGCTACCCCCAAAATTGAATCCCTTCCCCACATGTGACTACATGAAGTATCTGCCAAGGTATAAGGGTGAGGGGGAAGTAACTATTGAGGAACATTCTTAGCATTTTATAGTTTTGCAGACAACTTCAACATTGAAAATGCAAATGTATGGATGAGGTTGTTTTTGTAGATTCTAGATGGGAGGTAAGGAAGTGGTTATGTGGCTTGACCCTTGCTTCTATTACAAAAATTGAGGCATTGAATGAGGCTTTTCTAAAACAATGGGGGGATAGGAGAGACTATTTGTATTACATAACTAAGTTTGCATATTTAAGAAGGAAGAGTGGGGACTTTGTATCAGATTTCACCAAGAGGTTCAATGAAATGTATAACAAGATTCCTGATGAGATCAAGCCAACTAAAGTCTCAGCCAAAATCAAATTTGCAAATTCCTTTGATGCAAAATTCTCTCTTCTGTTGAGGGAGAGAAGGTCCACTGCTTTGTTGTCTATGCAAGAGGAAACTATTGAATTTGAATCCAATATCCTAGCATCAGAGAAACTAAAGAAAAAATCAGATTGGGATAAAAAGAAATAGAGGGAAGAGTTTTGTTCCTCTTCCAACCCAGTAGAATATGATCCAAAGTTGGAAGAGATGACTAGAACCTTGAAATATTTAACATCATATATAACCAAGCTAAAATAGGAAACCAAACAACCAAATAGGTCATATCAGGATGCTGGAAACAAAAAACACAAATCAATTTAAAAGGCCAAATAATGTTCCCCAAGTCATGCAGAGAGAGAGAGGAGAAATGTTGAGGATCAAAGGGTTGTAATTCCTTTCCAAAACATTGAAATTGAAGAAATATATGTGGAGAGTGATGATGTAGACAATGTTGTTGTACTATTAAATGAGACTAATCTTTATCCTAGTCACCTAGCACAATAGGATTATGAAATATCACAGTTGTCAAGCCAGTTCAAGCATGAGGTCAAGGAGGAGGAAATATTTCAAAGTCAACCCCAAAAGAAGTATGATTTGAGGCCTAGACCAGGGGATTCCAAATCAACTGCCCCTTCTTAGAAAAAAAAATCTTATCTTCCTCCCAAACAAGGCCCAAGCAAAGGCATGACAAACAAAAATGATCAACCCCTCCCATATAAGCATGTTGCCCCTGAAGTAAAAGAAGCTGATAGACAACCAATCCCTTTCAGCATAGAGCATGAGTTGAGAAAAATAAATATCCATGTACCTTTAACATAATTGCTAAAAAATGAGCCATTCAAGAACTACATTATGAAGGTCATGAAGCTACTTGCTTCTGCCATGACATCTGATGTAATCAACTTACATGATGAAAACCCTGCCTTTACTGTGGGCCCACACATTGAATATGGGTCTGATGTTTTCCCACCCTTTTATATATCCTTGAATGTTCGTGACAAAATATTGCACAATTTTTTGATGGATTCATGGGCCTCCCATAATGTCATGCCTAAATTTGTAATGGAAAAACTAGGGTTGGAGATCACCAAGCCCTACCAGGATCTTTAATCTGATTCTAAAACCATACCAGATGTCAAGTATGAAGTATGAAGTATGAATTGGAGGTTAGAAATCGGAAAACCATACCAGACAATGTCAAGCATTAAAAAGTCTTTAGCGATGACTTGGATCTCAAAAGATTCCTCCAGACCATTGAAGAGTTCTCAAATATCTCCATTGATCAAGAGAATGAGGGAGATGAAACATAAAATCAGCAAACATCTCATTTTCAGAACAAGGTGGATGGCCACAACATTGTGTAACTCAATAAAAACCATATCCCAAGAGGTTTAGTGCCACTGGAGAGGTTGTTTGACAACAATGATGTCTCTAGGAAAGATGCCATGAAAAATAAAGAAAAAGAAGAAGTGGAGTGCTACATTGGGACAACTGCAAATCCCAAAGTAGTCAAAACATCCAAGGCACTGCCAGAGGAACAAAGAAGCAGGTATGCCAGCCTCATGAAACAATTTTATGATATTTTTGCATGGTCTTATGAGGACTTGAAGACCTGTGATACTGACATTATTCAACACAAGATCCCTCTGAAGGCAAGATCAAATCCATTCAAACATGAAATTAGGAAATTGAATCCCCTGATAATGTCTATTATTGAGAAAGAATTGAAAGAAATGCTTGATTCCAAAATCATTGCACCCTTGAGGTATTCGGATTGGGTGGCCAACCTAGTTCCTGTTAGGAAGAAAAGTGGAGAGATACACTTGTGTGTTGACTTCAGAAACCTGAACAGATGTTCTCTAAAAGAAAACTTTCCTTTTCCCAAGATGGACCATATTTTTCAAAGAGTAGTAGGTTTCCACATAATATCCATGCTGGATGGATATTCGGGTTATAACCAGATAGCAATGATTGAAGAAGACAAAGAGAAAACAACCTTCACCACCCCATTGGGGCACATTCATGTATGAAAAAATGCTCTTCGGTATAATGAATGCAGGGGCCACATTCTAGAGGGCCATGGACATTGCATTTGTGGGTGGAAATGACAAGTTCATGGTAATATACATGGATGAAATCACCATCTTCTCTAAATCTGATGATGGGCATCTACAACACCTGGAGTATATTTTTAAAAAATGCAGAAGGTATGGAATCTCTTTGAATCCCCAAAGTCCCATTTTTCTATGTTAGAAGGAAAAATCCTATGCCACATTATATCAACAAGGGGAATAAAAATAGACCCAGAGAGAGTTAATGCTATCCAAAAAATTGACATCCCTAGGAATAATAAGGCTATTCAATCTTTCATAGGCAGGATAAAAATTTTAAGGCACTTTGTGCTAAATTTTGCTGAAATCATAAAATCTGTTACTAATATGCTGAAGAAATATGTTGACATGAAATGGTCACAATAGGATAAATCATCCTTTCATAGGATTAAGAAGGCTTTGGTTGAAGCCCCTATGCTGGTTATCCCAGACTATTCCAAGGAATTCCTCATTTTCTCCTTTGCCTCCGAGGAAACCATTGTTACAGTATTGCTACAAAAAAATGAAGAATTGCATGAACAACCCATCAAATTCTTCAGTAAAGCACTCCAGGATGATGAAGTGAAATATGATATATTAGTGAAGAAGGCCTATGCATTAGTCAAAGTTTTGAAATCCTTCAGGGTGTATGTTCTGTAGTCCATCATAATAGCATATGTTCCTAGCAGTAGTGTGAAGGAAATTATGGTGAATCCAAAAAGTGTAGGGAAGAGGGGCAAGTGGATTTTCAAATTGTTAGAGTATGACCTGCACATAAAGCCCACCAAGTTGATTAAGGGGAAAGGCCTTGCACAATTATTATTAGATTCAAACTATAAAGCACTAGAATTACACCATACATTCACCCAATCGAATGCCTCCATGATGTATGATGCAAAGGAAAACATGCAGGTATTTGAGCATTACTCTCTTTCACCCTAGTATAAATATGTTGTTCACTTTTTTCAGCACCTATAATCTCCACCTGAAATGGAAAAATCAAAGGTTAGGTCTCTTAAATTGAAAGTTGTAAAATTCTGCATCATAAACCATAATTTGTATTGGAGAGATCCTGTTGGAATTCTACTTAAATGTTTGGATGAGGATGAGTCTAAACATGTCATAATAGATATGCACATAGGGGTGTGTGGAGGACACCAACATTGGAAGGATACAACCATTAATATCCTAAGGGAAAGATACTGCTGGCCCACCATATTCTGTGATGTGTTTTCCATAGTCAGAGCTTATGAAGAATGTCAGAAGTTTGCTGGAAAACATAAAATGCTTTCACTGCCCCTAAAGCCCATTACTGCCATTGGTCCCTTTCAACAATCGGGACCAAAATTTATAGGCAAGATAAACCCATCCTTCAGTGGACAACATAAGTGGATTCTCACTACCACTAATTACTTCACTAAGTGGATTGAAGCAATACCCACAAGAAATGATACTGACAAGGTGATCATTAATATCTTGGAAAAAACTATCTTTTCCAGGTTTGGTTTCCCTAGGAAGCTAGTAACAGACAATGCCCAAGCATTCAATTCTAGGGCCATGATTGACTTTTGTGGGAGTTACAACATTGTTCTAACACATTCTACACCCTATTACCCACAGGGAAACAGGTTGGTTGAATCATCGAACAAGACTCTCATCAGGATCATCAAGAAGTTGCTAGATGAAAACAAAAAGTCTGGAGACTCTAAGCTTAAATATTCCTTGTGGGATGACATAATCAACACCAAGAAATCATTGGGAACCTCACCTTTCCAGCTACTGTACAGGGTAGATGTTGTTTTTCCTAATCATCTTGGACTACTAGTTTTAAAGTTTTTACAAGAATAAATTGAGGAACCTAATGACATCCAAAGAAGAATTTTTCATATTATTGAAGTATCACAGAAGAGGGAAGCATTAAATCAGAGAAATGAGGCATACAAGAGTAAGGTCAAGGAAACCTTTGACAGAAAAAGAAAAAAAGGAAATATTTCAAGAAGGAGACCTGGTCTTGAGGTCGGATGCCAGGAGGGAAGACAAGCCTAAGCATGGTAAGTTCGATAATATATGGTTTGGTCCATTCAAAGTGGTCAAGGTTATGGATAATCATGCATTCATATTACAAAACATAGATTATACTGAGATATTTGGAGGCCCATTTAATGGGCGCTTCGTAAAACATTATTTCATTTAAAGGAACAGGGGTAGCCCATCTTGTACCATAGTTGCTTTTCATTTGCATTTTGATTTGATAGTTTGTTTGAATAAATACTCCATATCCCAAAAAATGCACTAGGGTGTAGCTATAGTTGTAATTTTTGGATTGAGTAAATATAGAGAGAATGGCTAGCATACAAAAGTTGAGGTAAGTTACAACAAGTGGGAGAAGGAGTTTGGAGAAGTAAGGAAATTGATCTACTCTTCTTAGCACCTCACATGGAAGTATTATCCCTAGTTGGAGCCAATGTTGGAACATAGGTCTGCATCCCTGATCTTCCCCTTCATTAGCCTATACATCCTCTTAAGCTTGATTTTTTTTCTCAATCCCTTCTCCATGGTTTATGAGTCAACTTGAGTTGTTTTACCATTCTATTATTTCTGCACCATTTTATTGCTTTCTTGAAATATAGTTGCACATTTTGATTTGGTGTAACAACATATTGTCATATTGGAATACTTTATTGAGGTTATAGTAGGTTTGCAGGTCCTTTTTAGTTGAAAAAAAAATGATTGCAAGAACATGCATGTTCTCGCAAACAGTTAAAAGCATGTTGTTTTAATTGTTTTAACATTCATAAATAAATTTAAATATTTAAAAAGTATTGTGTTGGCGCATGCATGCTCATGAGCACTCTGGTACACAAAATTTATTTCTGAGTTCATCATCATGCATTTTGTGTTAAGGTCATGTTAAAATCGAGCTATCTTCACCTGCAGTTTTCATCATCACATAGGTTGTGGGGAATTATAGTTACAGGTGCAACTTCATCAAAATTAATGTCACGATCAACTCGTTGTCTATAGTCTCAGTGAATTAAGGTTCAAGATCCACTTGTCGCTTAGGTGATCAGTACAATATGGTATCTCTCTGAGACCGATGGCAGTTGAATAGACTAGAGCCACAGGGGCTCGAGTTGTTTGAAGTTGTCCTAGAACTTAGAGACCTATTTGTCAAGGTCAAGTGGTATGACCTCATTTTCTAATTCGAGGGATACCACACAGGTGTGGCCATGAAATTTGCATAGAAATTTGACGGGTTTAAACCCATCTTGGGGACACTTGTATTCATGTTAAAGAACATTTTATCGGGGTAGCATGTGCTCTCCTGATCTACGGGGAAAGGGGGTTTAAAAACAAAAAGATAAACCCTGAACTCTGTAACAAATTTGTGGTGATAGAGAACCAAAACCCCCATTGGAGCCAGGGGATTCCTGTCACATGGATAAAACAAGAGTGGAAAGGTCCTCTCACAAAAATTCAGAGATACATCATAGGTGAGGGCCAATTCACGAGTATACATTGTTACCACCATTTTCTCATGCACCTGAGCGAGGATAAAGAGTTAAATTTTCCCTTTTGTTTTCTCAAAAGCCTCACTAAAATGGCCAGAAGGGTTTAGATCCATCCCAAATTTTCCCACAGAAGCTTGTATCATCAAGGGTTGATCAAAATCCTCTTGCTCTTCACACTAGATGAAATTGCAATCAGTGGGTTTACAAGAGCAAGAAAAACATCCTGATACATAGATTGAGGATGAAAGAGATGAATATGATATAGAATATAAGGTTTCCCCTAAAGCTGACATCTCATCGAAGGCATCACAACAAACAAGAAAAAGGCCCCTAAAACCAAAGGTACCCCATCAAGTGCAAACAAATCAACAACCCCAATGAAAGAGGAAATACCTCGAATGCAACTAAGGTCCACCACTAAAAAACAAAGGGAAAATGAAGGTAACATGTGTTCTGGTATGCACAAGAAAGAAAAATATATTTTAGAGAGTCCATTATCACCCAAAAACGCTGAAGATACACAAGTAACTCCCACCAAAAAGTAGGGTAAATTGCCCAAAATGAGAGGGAAAATGAAAGAAGAGTAGCACAATCATGAAATATTTAAGGAATAATTTATCCCTGTGGAAACCTTACTTAAGGAATCCCTTGAGGCTAACAAAATTAGGAAAAGGAAAGGAATTCAAAGCCCTGGAACTCCTAGTAATCCCAACAAGAAAACTAGAATTACAAATCAATTAAGACTAAATTCCAAGGCTCTTTTTAAACCATCATTGAAAAAACTTCAACCAATTATGATTGAATATAATGACATCTCCGAATTCACTAACATGGAAGAAATGGTTGTCCATACACTAAAGAAAATGACAGGGGATGGAGGAAAACAAAAGTGCTTCAAAGGTGAAGCTTTAGGAGTGCAATTTGCAGCTGTCAAAATGAAGTACCCTGCAGATTCAAGCTTACAACAAGATGTAGGGGAATTTGGCCCAGATCATGAGCAGGATTTTGATGGAATCCCCCCAAATGTAGGGGTTCCCTCTAAGCAATATTCAAAGGAAATTAAACCATAAATTAAGTCCAGTGTATCAGAAGAACAAGAGAATATGAAGGAAGCACATAGAAAAAGACCTGAAATAATACATAGGTATAAAATGAGGTCCAAGAAAAGAGCAATGTTGGTTGATCACAAAAAAACTATCATGGATGAAGAGAAAAGGTTGAAGAAAAAAGGAAAGAAAGAGGTTCTGTTAAAACCAAAATAAGAGGCTAATGAAGCTACAAAGGACAACCACTAGGTGCAAACATTAAAGATACAAATTCAAACTTTGCAATAACAGAATCAAGAATTGGAAAAACAACATTCTAAGATGCAGAAAAAGTATCAGAAATTGCAAAGAAAACATCAAAAGGTTTGCTTCTTCTTGAAGGAGATCATTTGAAGTAGATTGTTGCTGTTAAGAAGGAGGAATATGAGGATGTTTCCAGCTAAGCAAGCTATCTGCCAGTTAGTCTCCATTTGGAATGCACATGGGTACCATTGCACACTTCTAGTCATTCTCATATGTCATAGTCATTTTGTTAAGGGTTGTTTCACTCCAGTTTAGATAGTAGAAGTATTTTTCACTTGTAGATGTCTAGTTATTCTAAGTTCGAGAAATTAGTGTCAAATCACAATAAGTGGTCATTTTTGTGTGATATGAGCCACATTTTTGTTAATATTAAGTTAACACGTGTCATGACTGTTATTTCCATTAAATGCACTCAAGTTAAAGAGGTGTATCTATGTTGTAGTGAAGGAATGTTAGTTCAGTCATTTAATTGTTATGCAGAGTTAAGCTTCAGTTTTGAGAATGGTCGAAATCCTCTGCAACAATGATAAATAAGCGGTTTTCATATTGTTGGAGGGTTCAATTTTTAGTGAAAATATTCAAGTATCAGAGTTGGTTGGACCTGCTCATATGATTTTAAAGCTCTCTACCTGATGAATATATATCGATGACAATTGAGTTTTCTTACTGAAGTCTTTATGTGTGTTATTATTATTTTGGATGAAAATTTTGATGTGTGCAATGTACATTTCTTTCTTCTTCCGGATATTGTTCTAATTCATCTTTTTGTTGTTATGCAACATGTTAACCAGTTATTGTTGTAGTAAAAGTATCAATTATTTGGCAACTTGTTGGATGATTTGTATCTAGATATTTGTCTAGGTCTTAGAATATCATTTTAAGTCTTAATTCTCTCACAATAGGTAATTCATTGCATTGCTTGTTGTTGTTTCCTTTCTTTATCTTTCCATGTCCCCAACTATTCATTAAATTTCATACCGTTATCCAAGGAGAACCTACAATTGTATTGTGTGGCCTGCCCAACCAGATTATCATCTTTGAAAACCTATCCTTTAGCTGACCAACAAAACCAACTTATTAAAAAACCAACCATTCCAAATTTGAGGTGGCGTGTCTCTTCCCTTTAGTATTCAGGTGCAAACTTTAGGACCAACAACATAGAGGAGTGGTGTTCTAAGGAGTTGACCAATTTTTTGCAACTTATGATTTCCTCGATTATCAAAGGCAGTCATGGGAATTCTTGCATTAGCACCTTGTAGATCAATGCTATGAGCAGAGAGAGATTCACATAATCCAGGAAGGCCCTAGAGAGGAGGGGATTTTTGAATGATGTACGGGGAGAGTGTACGATTTGTCAGAATATCAGGTCGACACACACTCATCACATAGGATTGATGCAGTCTTTGGCCATTTCTAGGCGAGAGTGGGAGAGCATATTGACAGATTGCATCACAGGTTTTCCTAGGATACAATGTGTAGGTAGTATGTGTACGATGATTGAGTAGTCATTATAGATTAGACACTTCCCAGTGATTTCTTCGAAGTATTGGGTAGCACAAGTAATAAAGCTATCTAGTAGAGGGATGTTTAGATTTCATGAGTAGCTTAGAGTCGGCCAATGATCGGGACACAATTAGTTTTCTGAAATTTGAGAACGAGTATGGAAGTGGATTTACAGGCCATGACTTCACCTGGGTGCCTATGTAGGATATGATTCATGGTAGCAGGATGAGCCTTTACAGGTATTTCAGCTTGGAGTACCGGGAGAGTATAATCCATACTAGTACGATGGTAGGATGGTTCTAATCAAAGTGGTGCAACATCAACATGATGGTCCCTTTCTCAGATTAGCCTGGGACCCTGGGATTTTTGTATTAAACAGTTCAACAATTGACAAAGAGGCAAGAGCCAGTCTTTGCTTTCATGAGATTGGTTCCCTAGTAGAGAATTCCACCTTGGGTTATATTTCTTGAGTCATGGGGGTGATTGTTTACTGCTGGGTGAATTTATTAAAGTAAAGAGACTGAGATTCAATCCTTATCTTTCCTGTGGGTCGAATCTCACTCCACTAGGAAAATATCACCTTGTTGGGGCTTAGTTCTGGAAGCTGGGTGAGTTTCCTTCATCCTGGGCACATTATCTTACAGTTGGCACATATCTTGTGGGAGGAAACACTCTTTTTTCTTAGTGGGATGATTTCTTTCACTAGAGAGGTCGTGTGTTATTTTTTGGGAGATTTTTTGAGGCAGGGGGGATGATTTCCTTCATTTTTTTGATTGTATTTATTACTAGGAGGTTGTACCATCATTGTGGGTTGAGTTACCTTCAACCTGGGCTAAGTTACTCACTTCATAGGGTCAATGTTGTGTTGGGGAGCACTTCTGTTCCAACAACTATCAACTAGAAACATACAAATAAATTTTATAGGCCTGTATCTATCTTTTAAGTCTGTTGTATATTTTATGTACTTACAAGAAGACATTTTTTTAATGAACATGCCATAAATTGTCATATTTGCTTGCTTTAATATTTTTTCTATTTGTGACAAATTGTATGTCTGTTATAATAAAACTTCAATGCAATAAGTTTTTGGGTGCATATGTTGTGTGATTTCAATATATCATTAACGAGAAAACTAGAATTGACAAACTATTAGTAAAAGTTGCTTGCATGCAAATTCTTTGACAAATTGTCTATACTGGAAAATGAAAAAAAAGATTCAAAAAAATTTAGTGGGGATATTACAAACTATTAAGGCTGGATTAGAAAATATGGAAGTAGTATGAGTCATATACTTTGTTCACTACTCACTGTGGGTATCCAATTTGGTTCCTGTTAGGAAGAAAAATGGGGATATTCGATTGTGTGTTGATTTTCAATATTTGAATAAAGTGTCCTTAAAAGAAAACTGCCCTATTCCACCTATGGAGGAGATCCTCCAACAAGTCTTTGGGGCTCAATTGATGTCTCTTTTAGATGGTTTCTCAAGTTACAATACAATAGCCCTGAAATATTTCGATAGTCACAAAACCATGTTCATTACCCATTGGGGAACATATGCATATCACAAGATGCCTTTTGGTTTGATAAATACAAAAAGTACCATTCAACATACCATGACCATTTATTTCAAAGGCATGTTGGGTAATATTATATTTGTCTACTTCAATGACCTCATAGTTTTCTCCAAAGAACGAGGTATTCATTTTGATCATCTTAGGTAAGTTCTTCTTAGATGTCGCCAGGTTGGCATATCCTTAAATCCTAAGAAGACCATTTTTGGTTTCATGGAGGGAAATCTCTTGGGTCACATTGCGTCTCAAGAAGGTGTCAAAGTTGATCCTGATAGAGTGGTAGAAATCAAAAGGATTCCCTTACCTACCAATTAAAAATAGATACAATATTTCTTTGGAAAGATAAACTTCCTGAGACACTTCATCCTTGATTTTTATCAAGTTGTCAAACCTCTAAATCAACTAGTGAAGGACATTTGGTTCAAATGGGACTCCCCTACTCATCATGATTTTGATTCCATTAAGAAATCCATGACTACTGCACCTCTGTTGATTAGTCCTAACCACTCTAAGGATTTTGTCATGTAAACTAACTCATTAGAGGAGACTATTTCTACAATTTTATTGCAAAAATACCATGAGGAGAACCTTAGAATAATTTCCTTTGTAAGATGGAATTTCAAGACATGTCAACTAAACTATTCCCAACTTGAGAAACATGGTTATTATTCATATAAATCCTTGGAGTTGTTTTGACATTACATACAATGCCACAAAGTTGAGGTCTTTGCGCCTATGTCTCTCTTAGTCACTGCTTTTAACCAAACTAAACTGCATAATAATTGGTCCAAATGGATCATGCACATATAAGAATATGAATTGGATATTAAACCGACAAAAACCATAAGGGGAATAGGTGGATGAATTACTAACTCAGTCCTAGACCTTAGTCATAGTTGAATCACCTCAAGTAGAAGACTTGATTTCTTACAAAGAGATAGTTAACGAAACTAAGTTAGCCTTGTAACTATTGTCACCATAAAATTCGACACAGACTGTAAAATTCAGAGTTAACAAAGGGATAAAGTAGTGAAGATGTGCTACACAATTTAGAAGAGCGGGCTACGTCTGGCGAGTATGAACTAAAATAGCGGGAGCGCGAAGGAGAGAATCCTACAGACCGTTGATCTCGTGATAGCCCGGATCAACGACTGAAACCCATATTGGGCAATGAAGTAGCATGAAACTTAACCGATCGAGGGCGGGCTGGGGAAAAACACCATGGTGTTGGGCATGGACATGTGGCGCCCTTAGAGGTGCATTGGGGCGAAAGGCGGTTTGCCCGTGACCACTTTTGCAAAAGCCCCGATGTCACGTGTTTTAAAGTTTCAAATCAACGACTCGTGGGAGGAAGTGGCGGATGGTCAAATCATCTCACATCGTCAGTACTTCTCATCCAATATGTTAAGCGAACACCATCACATAATGAACTCAAAATCTCATCATTCAAAATAGTTTGATGAAGCGTGTCAAACTAACAAATCCTATCAATGATTAATGATTGGAACCTGATAACGACTGATATGCGACTATGAAAGGTATTACTCTTCTCTTTTCGATCATCTTCTCATTCGTGAATGGGGAAATCTCGAGTTGGTTCAACTCCCTACGTGTTGTAGAATTAAGAAGGGTAAAATCATGGCCTCTGAGGATATAGGCAACATAAATAGAACTATGTCCAACACAACTAGTTTCTCAACTAATGTCTCAAACTTATCCATGAGCAAGAAAGGGAGGTGTGTTGCACAGATATTGGCAAAGAGGTTCCATACATAACCCGTGATTGAAATGATAACAGGGATTGGGTTAAACCCTGTTATGAGAGACTTGATCATAAATGAGCAGGTGTAAGAACCATATAGGCAAGTGGCGAAAAAGAAGAGAAACAAATGAAAGAAAACTAAAATCAAAGCAGAGACAATGGAGAGCGTCGGAGACAACCAATTTGCCTGGTTGAGTACTTTGCAGGAGGAAATCGCCAAGTTAAAATAAATTCTCGGGCAGAATGGTGCAGGTCTCAGAAAGTTTTGGACAGATGGTAATCAAAGAAAGGGCCCCCAGATACGACATACCTGTTGAAAATGGACCCTTTGAAATAGGATAGCTGTTATTATGAAGCGTTTCTTTCTTGCAACTTATCTATATTTTTAGAAATATGGGGTATTCTAAACATTTTGGATCCCACAAGTAAATCCATTATATATATATTATCTCGAAGATATGAAGGCATGGAGAAAAAGGGAGCATGCCCTCCATGCAGGAAAAACTTTGTAAATTTTGGGGCTTGAATAAATATATGGATGCAAAGACAGATTTTGAAATATTCACAAAAAGATTCTAACTTGTGGTGTTATGAGTCTCGTTTTCTCTTATAGTATGTGATTCTTGTTATTCTTTATTTCATTTTCACTTTTCCCCTGTCTAAATTGAGAGATTAAAGGCCCATAATTCATTATTTAATTCTCTCAGCTTAGCAATTTAGATTGTGTTTATATCTTCCCAACTGTTTCAGAATTCATTTTAGTTATGCTCTGATACGATTATTTGTTCTCTTCGTCTTCCTATCATCTTTTTAATTCAAGAATAACTCATATTCATCACCTTATTTAGCCTTTTCCTCTACATAGTTTCAAACGTCTAAAAATTCATTCTTCATTCCTGACTCCATAGC
This sequence comes from Picea mariana, assembly GCA_032191745.1. Taxonomy (NCBI): domain Eukaryota; kingdom Viridiplantae; phylum Streptophyta; class Pinopsida; order Pinales; family Pinaceae; genus Picea; species Picea mariana. Next base: position 33,376 of record JASDQU010501780.1, on the reverse strand, counting down.
CCAAATGTTGTCCTCCTTTCTTCAACAATTTTATGAAACCCTCCCCCCACAAACCAAATCTAGCCACCAATTTCCAAAGAATATCAAGTGACATGAGAGAGCCCTCTCTTAGTTGAGTAGGATAGTGCCTCAGCTCTAAATATGGTTGAAACAATTACCTCTATCATTTGTCTATTCATCCAGATGAATTTACAGAGTGCTAACATTCTGGCACCGTTTTTGGGGAAGAAATTGAAAAACTTTCCCTAGGAAGAACGACATGGTTGAGTTATAAGGTCTGAGAGCAGTAGACACTTAGGAACATATTGGCTGTATTCCTGCTCTGGTGACTCCGCACATCAAAAATCAGTTTGAAGGTGATTCCACTGGTAAAAGAATCAAGAAATTCAAATCTTCAATGGTGATTCCACTCCCATCACAGAATCCAGTTTCTGAACATTTCTGGCAACTCCACTCTCAATACTTCGAGCGTGAGACAAAGAATTAACTGGAATATGAGATCCCTTGACAGGGGTGTGGAGAGGTATCATGGAGGAAATCAGGTACTCAAAATGGGATAGGTTCCAAAGAACTTTACTATTTGTTATAAATTGCCTCTGCTCTTTCCTTGAACATGCCAAACAAATTTTTCTTTACCTGCTGCATTCTAATGATTATCACGAGAATATTGTAATTGTATATCCTCCTCTTAACGTTGTACATGCATATCCTCACTGTATCACTGATTTTGATAAAAAAATTCCATCTGACCCATGTGATGATCATAACCAAGTTGATGAGCCTCATGAAACCGAAGTTGATTATTCACCTCTTGCACTTGATCCAATACCCTCCAAGACTCAGCATAGATACAAACCCTTAAAGTTACCCCACATACTTCATGATTTTCCTCCAAAACACTATGAGTACCTACCTATGTTTGATGGGGAACCTGATACCATCTCAGCTGAAAAACACATCCAAGGGTTTGAGCATCTTATAGATTTGTTTGAGATTGACCATGATAATGTTTGTATGAGGGCCTTCTCTGAATCCTTGAAAGGAGACACCAAATACTGGTTTAAACATTTGTAGCCAGAGATAATTAGCTCATGTGAGGAATTGAAGGATGTATTTTTAAAGTTTTGGGGTAGGAAGAAATCTTTGGATCTACAACTTATAGAGTTCTATGACTTAAAAAATCAGAGTAATGAAACTATTTCTATATTCAGTAGAAGGTTTTCCAGTATCTATTACAATTTGTCCAAAGAAATTCAACCCGCTGAAGCTGCTGCCATGCTCCATTATGCAACTACTCTTCATCCAGATTTGTCTTTCCTCCTGATGGAAAGAAGACCTAAGTCCTTACAACAAATGTTTAATGATGCTCAGGACATTCAACACAACATCCAAGCATGTAAACAGATCCAAAATGAGGGGTTGACTGCTCAAGAACATGAAAGTGAATATGGACAGAAAATAATTGATTGGAATCTTGAGCATAGAATTGACAATATCATAGGTCCTCTTGAAGTTTCCAATGCTAATGTAGAAAATTATATTCAACTTGTTGAAAGAGGAGGTGTTGAGTTAGCTTCTGATCCATCCCATGATAATGAGGGGGCTGAATGTTTTATGTATTCATTTGTAGATAGTCAAGAAGATGAATTTGCAAATCAGTTTGTTGAAGAACATGTTGATGTTCCAAGTTTGTTCTTGTTAGATGACATTGCATATGTTGTTGATTTGCCTATATATGATGAATATGATGACGATTATGATGTTGACTCCCTAGAAAAACCAATTGCATGTTCTCTATCAAAAAATGTTCCTTTTTAGCAGTGTAATGAGAGCAATCAACCTACATATCACAGTTACAAAGAAGAAAGCATTGAATCAGTTGAAGGGAATTCTTTACCTTTATGCTTTTCTTCATTCAAATTGTTGAAATAAAATCCTAAGATCATCATTGAAGCAAAGGAATGTGTGTTAATGCCAAATCACATTGATTCACTAAAACAATTTGACAAGAAATTGCAGCAATCTTTTCATGTGTTTGATGACCTTGGTACCTGTTACATAGAAGGTCTTGTCAATACAAATTTGCAGCCATTGGTTGAAGACAAGTCTGAAAAGGAGTGTGTTCAGAAATCCAAAGAAATTGAAAAATGTGCCTATGACAACAGTGAAGAAAATGAAGAAGGTTTTGAATAAGGTGAAAGAACCTTGCCATTGTGTTTTTTCTATTTCGAGTTGTTGAAACAAAATGTCTATAATGTTTCAAATTAGAAATCCTCTAGGCATAATGTTAAATATGAAGAAAGCATTGGAATTGCAAATGAAAACTATCTTTCATTATGTTTTTATTCCTTTGAATTGTTAAAAGTAAATCATGAGATATCAAAGGAAGTAGGGAAGTCTAATTACATTCATGGTGGCACTTCTTTACATGACAAAATGGTTATCAGTGAGGAATACCAACAACCTTCTCATGCATTTAATGATCATGTTGTTGATTACATGGAAGGTTATCTCAGTTCAGATTTGTAGTCTGTGCTCAACTACCAACTTGGAAATAAATATGATAGTAAATCAACATCATTATTAGACATGGATTTCTTTCCACCAAGGGTTTCATTTCAGCCAACACTGTCTTCTAATTCAGAAGATTGTTATTTCCAGCAGTCTCAGCATATTTTTCAGACTCTTGGTGACAATCAACATGTTAAATCACATGAAAATAAGAATGCAGTGGAAGGGGTGAAACATGATTGTTGTTTCGTGCATATTTTAGAGGATCCATTTGCAGTTTTATTGGAGGAAATGAACAATCCAAATGTTTTTAATTTTTTGAGATTTGGATTTATGGATGAATTTTTGAATGAATTATCAGGAAGCAGTATTTGGAGCAAGCTTGTGCAAAGTAAACAAACAATGTATACAATGCTTGCATGGTTGCATTGGAATTTTGATTTTAATTGATTTACAATTCATTCCAACAGTTATGGTAGGTAGGTGTGAATAAGCTTGTTGGTCAAGAATTTTTCAGTTTGGATTTTCAACAATGTGTATAGTCATATTTTAGCGGTGTATTCAATGTTTAGTATCCATTTGAGAGCAGTGGGAAGAGCTTGGTTTTCAGCAGACATTGGTGACAGGTCAGAGCAGCGTACACACACCTATTTTGGGAGCAGCCCAATGGATCAAGCACGTGGTATACAAGTTCTTTGCTACCTCGTAGGGAGGATAACATCCCCAATAAGAGCCTATGTTGTCACCATAAAATTCGGCACAGACTGTAAAATTCAGAGTTAGCAAAGGGATAAAGTAGCGAATATGTGCTACGTGATTTAGAAGACCAGGCTATGTCTGGCAGGTATGGAATAATATAGCAGGAGCATGAAGGAGAGAATCCTACAGACCGTTGATCTCATGACAACCCAGATCAATGGCTGAAGCTATACTGGGTATTGAAGTAGCACAAAACTTAACCGATCGAGGGTGGGCCGGGGAAAACCATCGTGGTGTTGGGTGTGGATGCATGGTGCCCTTAGAGGTGCATCGGGGCAAAATGTTGTTTTCCCGTGACCACTTTTGTAAAAGCCCCGATGTCACGTGTTTTAAAGTGTCAAATCAATGGCACATGGGAGGAAGTGGCAGATGGTCAAATCATCTCACGTCATTAGTACTTCTCGTCCAATATGTTAAGTGAACGTCGTCACATAATGAACTCAAAATATCATCATTCAAAATAGATTAATGAAGTGTGGAAAACTAACATATCCTGTCAGTGATTAATGATTGGAACCTGATAACTACTGATATGCAAGTATGAAGGGTATTACTTTGCTCCTGTCGATCATCTTCTCATTCGTGAATGGGGAAATCTTGAGCTGGTTCAAATCCATACGTGTTGTAGAATTAAGAAGGGTAAACGCATGGCCTCTGAGAATATAGACAACATAAATAGAACGATGTCCAACACAACTAGTTTCTCAACTGATGTCTCAAACTTATCCATGAGCAAGAAAGGGAGGTGGGTTGCACAGATATTGGCAACGAGGTTCCATACATAACCCATGCCTAAACCGACATCAGGGATCAGGTTACACCCTATTATGAGAGACTTGATCATAAATGAGGATGTGGAAGAACCCTATAGGCGAGTGGCAAAAAAGAAGAGTAACAAACGAAAGAAAACTAAAATCAGAGCAGAGACGATGGAGAGCATCCGAGACAACCAATTTTCCTGGTTGAGTACTTTGCAATACGAAATCGCCAAGTTAAAATAAAATCCTATGCAGGATGGTGCATGTCTCAAATTTTTTTGGACAGATGGTAATCAAAGAAAGGGGCCTCAGATATGACATACTTGTTCATAACGGTCCCTTTGAAATAGGATAGCTGTTATTATGAAGCATTTATTTCCTGTAACTTATCTTTATTTTTAGAAATATGGGGTAGTCGAAACGTTTCGGATCTCGCAAGTAAATCCATTATATATATATATTATCTCGAAGATATGAAGGCATGGAGAAAAGTGGAGCTTGCGCTCTGTGCAGGAAAAAAATTGTAAATTTTGGGGCTTGAATAAATATATGGATGCAAAGATAGATTTTGAAATATTCATGAAAATATTCTAACTGGTGGTGTTATGAGTCTCATTTTCTCTTATAGTATGTGATTCCTGTTATTATTTATTTCATTTTCACTTTTCCTCTGTATAAATTGAGATATTAAAGGCCCATAATTCATTATTTAATGATCTCGTCTTAGCAATTTAGATTCTGTTTATATCTTCCCAACTGTTTTAGAGTTCTTTTCAGTTATGCTCTGACACGGTTATTTGTTCTCTTTGTCCTCCTACCATTTTTTTATTTCAAGAATAACTTAGATTCATCGCCTTATTTAGCCTTTTCCTTTCGATAGTTTCAAATGTCTAAAAATTCATTCTTCATTCCTGACTCTATAGCCCAAATGTTGTCCTCCTTTCTTCAATAATTTTATGAAACCCTCCCCCCACAAACCAAATATGGCCACCAATTTACAAAGAATATCAAGTGACATGAGAGAGCCCTCTCTGAGTTGAGTAGGCTAGTGCCTCAGCTCTAAAGCTGCTTGAAACAATTACCTTTGTCATTTTCCTATTCAACTGGACGAATTTATAGAGTGCTAACATTCTGGCACCGTTGCTGGGGAAGAAATTGAAAATTTTTTCCTGGGAAGAACGACATGGTTGAGTTCTAAGGTCTGAGAGAAGTAGAAACTTAGGCACATATTGGTTGTATTCCTTCTCTGGCGACTCCACACATAAAAAATCAATTTGAAGGTGATTCCACTAGTAAAAGAATCAAGAAATTCAAATCTTTAATGGCGATTCCTCTCCCATCGTAGAATCCAGTTTCCGAACATTTATGGTGACTCCATTCTCAATACTTCAAGCATGAGAAAAAGACTTCACTGGAATATGAGACCCCTTGATAAGGGTGTGGAGAGGTATCATGGATGAAATCAGGTACTCAAAATGGGATAGGTTCCAAAGCACTTTACTATTTGTTATAAATTGCCTCTGCTCTTTCCTTGAACATGCCAAACAAATTTTTCTTTACCTACTACATTCTAATGATGATCATGAGAATATTGCAATTGTATATCCTCCTCTTAAGTTTGTACATGCATATCCTCACTGTATAACTGATTTTGATAAAAAAAAAATCATTTGACCCATGTGATGATCATAACTAAGTTGATGAGCCTCATGAAACCGAAGCTAATTATTCACCTCTTGCACTTGATCCAACACCCTCCAAGACTTAGCATAGATACAAACCCTTAAAGTTACCCCACATCCTTCATGATTTCCTCCAAAACACTATGAGTACCTACCTATGTTTGATGGGGAACCTGATACCATCTCAGTTGAAAAACACATCCAAGGGTTTGAGCAATTTATAGATTTGTTTGAGATTGACCATGATGATGTTTGTATGAGGGCCTTCTCTGAATCCTTGAAAGGAGACACCAAAGACTAGTTTAAACATTTGCATCCAGAGATAATTAGCCCATGGGATAAATTGAAGGATGTATTTTTAAAGTTTTGGGGTAGGAAGAAATCTTTGGATCTACAACTTATAGAGTTCTATGCCATAAAAAATCAGAGTAATGAAACTATTTCTATATTCAGTAGAAGGTTTTCTAGTATCTATTACAAATTGTCCAAAGAAATTCAACCCGCTGAAGCTGTTGTCATGCTCCATTATGCAACTACTCTTCATACAGATTTGTCTTTCCTCCTGATGGAAAGAAGACCTAAGTCCTTACAAAAAATGTTTAATGATGCTCAAGACATTCAACACAACATCCAAGCATGCAAATAGATCCAAAATGAGGGGTTGAATGCTCAAGAACATGAAAGTGAAAATGAATAGAAAATAATTGATTGGAATCTTGAGCATAGAATTGACAATATCATAGGTCCTCTTGAAGTTTCCAATGCTAATGCATAAAATTATATTCCACTTCTTGAAAGAGGAGGTGTTGAGTTAGCTTCTGATCCATCCCATGATAAGAAGGGGGCTAATAATTTTATGTTTTCATTTGTAGATAGTCAAGAAGATGAATTTGCAAATCAATTTGTTGAAGAACAGGCTGATGTTCCAAGTTTGTTCTTGTTAGATGACATTGCATATATTGTTGATTTGCCTATATATGATGAATATGATGATGATTATGATGTTGAATCCCTAGAACAACCAATTTCATGTTCTCTATTAGAAAATGTTCCTTTTCAGCAGTGTAATGAGAGCAATCATCATACATATCACAGTTACAAATAAGAAAGCATTGAATAAGTTGAAGGGAATTCTTTACCTTTATGCTTTTCTTCATTCAAATTGTTGAAAGAAAATCCTAAGATAATCATTGAAGAAAAGGAATGTGTGTTAATCCCAAATCACATTGATTCACTAAAACAATTTGACAAGAAATTGCAACAATCTTCTCATGTGTTTGATGACCTTGGTACCTTTTACATAGAAGGTCTTGTCAATACAAATTTACAGCCATTGGTTGAAGACGAGTCTGAAAAGGAACATGTTTAGCAATCCAAAGAAATTGAAAAATGTGCCTATGACAGCAGTGAAGAAAATGAAGAAGGTTTTGAATAAGGTGAAAGAACCTTGCCATTGTGTTTTTTTCTCTTTCGAGCTGTTGAAACAAAATGTCTATAATGTTTCAAATCAGAAATCCTCTAGGCATAATGTTAAATATGAAGAAAGCATTGGAATTGAAAATGAAAACTATCTTCCATTATGTTTTTCTTCCTTTGAATTGTTAAAAGAAAATCATGAGATAACAGAGGAAGTAGGTAAGTCTGATTGCATTCATCGTGGCACTGCTTTACATGAGCAAATGGTTATCAGTGATGAAGACCAACAACCTTCTCATGCATTTAATGATCATGTTGTTGATTACATGGAAGGTTATCTCAGTTCATATTTGCAGCCTGTGCTCAACTACCAACTTGGAAATAAACATGATAGTAAATCAACATCATTATTAGACATGGATTTCTTTCCACCAGGGGTTTCGTTTCAACCAACATTGTCTTCTAATTCAGAAGATTGTTATTTCCAGCAGTCTCAATAGATTTTTCAGTCTCTTGGTGACAATCAACATGTTAAATCACATGAAAATAAGAATGCAGTGGAAGGGGTGAAACATTATTGTTGTTTTGTGCATATTTTAAAGGATCAATTTGTAGTTTTATTGGATGAAATGAACAATCCAAATGTTTTTAATTTTTTGAGATTTGGATTTATGGATGTATTTTTGAATGAATTATCAGTAAGCAGGATTTGGAGCAAGCTTGTGCAAAGTAAACAAACAATGGATAAAATGCTTGCATGGTTGCATTGGCATTTTGATTTTACTTGATTACCGTTCATTCCAACAGTTAGGGTAGGTAGGTGTAAATAAGCTTGTTGGTCAAGCATTTTTCAGTTTAGATTTCCAACAATGTGTATAGTCAGATTTTAGCAGTGTATTCAATGTTCAGTATCCATTTGAGAGCAGTGGGAAGAGCTTGGTTTTCAACATACATTGGTGACAGGTCGGAGCAACGTACACACACATGTTTTGTGATCAACCCAATGGATCAGGCACTTGGTCTACGAGTTCTTTGCTACCTTGCAGGGAAGATACCATCCCCAATAGGAGCCTATGTTGTCACCATAAAATTTGGCACGGACTGTAAAATTCAGAGTTAGCAAAGGGCTAAAGTAGCGAAGATGTGCTACGCGATTTAGAAGACCGGGCTACGTATGGTGGGTATGGACTATTATAGCGGGAGCACGATGGAGAGAATCCTACATATCGTTGATCTCGCAACAACCCAGATCAATGAATGAAACCCATATTGGGCAGTGAAGTAGCACGAAACTTAACTGATCGAGGGCGGGCCAGGGAAAACCACCATGGTGTTGAGCGTGGATGCGTGGCGCCCTCAGAGGTGCATTGGGGCGAAAAATGGTTTGCCCGTGACCACTTTTGTAAAAGATTTGATGTCACGTGTTTTAAAGTGTCAAATCAACTACTCGTGGGAGGAAGTGGCCGTTGGTCAAATCATCTCCTGTCATCAATACTTCTCGTCCAATATGTTAAGTGAATGTCATCGCACAATGAACTCAAAAGATCATCATTCGAAATAGATTGATGAAGCATGGAAAACTAACATATCTTGTCAGTGATTAATGATTAGATCCTGATAACTACTGATAACTCTGCTCCTCTCATTCATATTCTCATTCATGAATGGGGAAATCCGGAGTTCGTTCAACTCCCTATGTGTTGTAGAATTAAGAAGGGTAAAATCATGGTCTCTGAGGATATAGACAACGTAAATAGAATGATGTCCAACACAACTAGTTTCTCAACTAATGTCTCAAACTTATCCATGAGCAAGAAAGGGAGGTGGTTTATGCAGATATTGGCAACGAGGTTCCATCAAGAATCCATGAATGAACCAACAACAGGGATCAGGTTAAACCCTGTTATGAGAGACTTGATCATAAATGAGTAGGTGGAAGAACCCTATAGGCGAGTGGCAAAAAAGAAGAGAAACAAATGAAAGAAAACTAAAATTAGAGCAAAGATGATGGAGAGCGTCAGAGACAACCAATTTTCTTGGTTGAGTACTTTGCAGGAGGAAATCGCCAAGTTAAAATAAATTCCCGGGCATGATGGTGCACGTCTCAAAATTTTTTGGACTGATGGTAATCAAAGAAAGGGGCCCCAGATACGACATACCTATTCATAATGGTCCCTTTGAAATAGGATAACTGTTATTATGAAGCATTTCTTTCCTGTAACTTATCACTATTTTTAGAAATATGGAGTAGTCTAAATGTTTCGGATCCCGCAATTAAATCCCTTATATGTATATTATCTCGAAAATATGAAGTCATGGAGAAAAGGGGAGCCTGCCCTCTGTGCAGGAAAAACTTTGTAAATTTTGGGGCTTGAATAAATATATGGATGCATAGAAATATTTTGAAATATTCACGAAACGATTCTAACTGGTGGTGTTATGAGTTTTGTTTTCTCTTATAGTATGTGATTCCTGGTATTCTTTATTTCATTTTCACTTTTCCTTTGTCTAAATTGAGATATTAATGGCCCAAAATTCATTATTTAATGCTCTTGGCTTAGCAATTTAGATTGTGTTTATATCTTCCCATCTGTTTCAGAATTCATTTCAGTTATTCTCTGACACGGTTATTTGTTCTCTTCGTCTTCCTACCATCTTTTTATTTCAAGAATAAGTCAGATTCATCACCTTATTTAGCCTTTTCCTCTGGATAGTTTCAAACGTATGAAAATTCATTCTTCATTCTTGACTCCATAGGCCAAATGTTGTCCTCCTTTCTTCAACAATTTTATGAAACCCTCCCCCCACAAACCAAATCTAGCCACCAATTTCCAAAGAATATCAAGTGACACAAGAGAGCCCTCTCTGAGTTGAGTAGGCTAGTGCCTCAGCTCTAAAGTTGGTTGAAATAGTTAACTCTGTCGTTTGTCTATTCAGCCAGACAAATTTATAGAGAGATTACAATAACCATGGTACAAACCTATTGTATATTTTCTGATGAATGGTGTTTTCCCACCAGGCATGGATATTATATCCAAGTGAAATCTTTTCTTACAAGTCGTTTGATATGTCTTGCAAGACCAAATCCTTTACCAGAGAAACCTTGATGGGATTTTTTCACATGGTATGACTTCTAATCAAGCCCAAATGAAACTTGAAAAATTTCATTTTGGGGTTTTTGGAGGTCACCTTTTATCCAAAACCATTGCAACAATTTTTTTTCATGCATTTTACTTTTGGCCTTCACTCCACCAAGATGCCCATTTATTGGTTTGAAAATGTGAATCTTGTCAACGTTTCATTGGGAAGCAAAAGTTATCTTCTTTACCTCTTAAACCTATTGAAGTACAAATCCCTTTCACCATATGGGGTATGGACTTTATTGGGAAAATCTCACCACCTTCTAGTGTAGGTCATATATCCATATTAACAACTGCAGACTACTTTACAAGTGGGATGAAGAAGTTTCCTTAGGAATGTTATGAAACAACAGGTGGTAGAATTCATTAAATGTAACATCTTATCCTTCTTTAGAACCCCCGTCGAGATACTAACTAATAATGGATCAAATTTAATGTTTGATTTCATGCATCACCTTAGTGTCACATATGAAATCCAACTTTTTTGATATTCCACCTATTACTCCCAAGGTAATGGATTGGACAAATTAAAAAATAAAATATGATCTGGATCCTTAAGAGAACAATCAAATACAACAAGCATGATTAACACACTAAGTTAAAGTTTTCTTTATGGGCTGACCGTATAACCCCCAAGACAACTGCAAGCGAAATTCCTTACAATTTGGTGTATGGAACCCCTACTGTTCTACCTGTTCACTTGCAAATTATATCCTTGAGATTGACTATTGTTGAGGAAGAAGGTGGTTTCCAACCCTTACAACATCGTTTAGACACGTTGATCGAACTAGAGGAGGTTAGAAAAGATGTGTTCTAACACCTCCAAAAGAAGCAAGACATTGCTAAATGTTCCTTTGATAAAAGAGCCACAATGGTAAATTACAAAGTAGGGGATGATGTCCTATTGTGGGACAAAGAACATGAGGCCCCATCCAACCACCACAAGTTTGATTATTTATGGTTGGGTACTTACACAATCTACGAGGTTTTAGGGACCAATGCTTTCAGATTAAAAACCTTGGATGGTGAACCACTCCAATTCCCTGTGAATTGTCACCACCTAAAGTTCTTTTTTTCCTGAGAAACCTCATCTTTATGTACATATGTCACCACATTCTAGTTATCTGCCTGTATGCATTTTCTAGTCTGATTTTCTGCTTGTATCTAATTTCTGTTGTTGGTTTTCTTCTTGTATGCATTATTCTTTATTTCAATTTTGAGCTTTTGGCCATTTTGAAGAAATTTTATAGTATAGACCCCTTTGTTTTTTCCATTGATTTTGTTTTTTTTTTCATTTTAATTTCGTAAGCTTCCCACTTCACCTTTATTTTCGGTTTGTTTAGTTTAATGAGAAAGGTAGTTTCCTTGTCTTCATATGGCTGTTTGAGAAAAGTGCACTCCTAGGAAATTTTATAGCATGCTTTTCCCTATAGAAAAATGTGTCTTGGCATCACCTTAAACAGTAGTAAGCCTATCTACTAATGACAACTGAAAAAATAGTTATCATCCAAAAAATGACAACTGTCCATCTACTAATCCTCACAATCAGAATCTAAATCATACCAGACATATTATTCTCTATCATATTCTTCCATGATGCAAGGGAATGCGTTCTAAACAATATATAAGTGATCATATTTAGCAATTGTCTTTTGCATATTGTGGAATTTTTTAACATTTTTTATCCTATCTTCATGCTTCAGGCCCTTGAGGGTTTGAGAGTGAAATTTTGTAGAGGATGTAGCACATGACATATCGATTGGAAGAAATAAATATAATATATCAAATGAAACTCTTGAAAATATTATATTCAATGGCATGGATCTGGTAGCAATCTAAGCACCTTGTCAAAAGTTATGAGATCTACAATCTCATACCCTTAAAAAAAAAACCCTGAAATTTATTTATTTTAAATCAGCCATATCTTCAGTTATGCAACTCTAATTTAGACAATGTTTTTTTATATTGGGTGATTTCATGAGAGGAACTCAAATCTACAATTTGTTTGGTCAAATTCTGCACCAATTTCTACAGAAACCTGCAAAATCACATGATCATTCTCGGGAAGACCATGATTTTATTTTTATTTTAAATCAATGATATCTTGGCCTCCCAAGCTCTAATTTAGGCATTTTTGTTTTTGAAATTGGTTGTATGATGTTTCCCTGCCAAATTTTATACACCAAACACCAAAAAAATCACAAAAGGAGAGAGAAATAACTCCACACCTTGATAATGAGGGATACAAATAAATTCAAAGCCTCTTCAAGGGTTCAACCTCCTTTTATAATAGAACAATGTCCAATATGAGATGATTCTAGGACCATGTCTCCTTTCTATATATATGGGAAACAAAGGGTACGATTATAATTAAAGGGTCAATCCGAAAACACTAATATAACAATAGAAATGTAATAACTCAATATCTATTGATTAACACATGGATTGATGCTTAATATGGGGCTTTGACTATGTTAAGTACCAAATATTTGCAAATATAATCTCATACGATGAATCTAAGAACAATATAAAAAAATCCACACTTTATTATATGCAAATATTTGAGGTAGGAAACACCATACTATCGATCCTTTTAATGAATGGATCCACTCTTGATCACTTGCCTATTTAAGGGATTAGCCTCCTAATTGTTAGAATATGATGGATGTGCTCATTTAACCATAGACAATATCACTATTGTCACCCAACCATAGGCCAAAGCCACCCCCAAGCACCTTAACCTTGACATAGAATCATTCTAGAAGCAAACCTTAGGCTAGATAGCCAAACAAAGGTGGCACACCTTTCTCCAAGGATAGTGCACCAAGCAAGAGTAATAAGAGCTGATCAAAGAGTCCAAACCATAAACAAGAGAGAGTCTAAGCCAAAACCTAAATCTGCTAGTTGCAACAACTGCAACAACAACTCTCCTCCAAACTTGCGCACAAACTGGCCAACTGCAGTGCGCACAAGTGTTGCTTCTGCAGTTCTAAGAATCTTGGCCAGAATGAAGACTGACCTCTTGTATTTATACTAATTCTGGCAGACTGCCTTGGCCGACTTCTCATTTTAGGTACTAATTCTTTAGTATATAAAATTTCCTTTGGCTGACTTCTTCTCTTGGAGGCTAATAACCTAATACACGTCATTCTCTTGAGCTGACTTGTCTCCTAAGGTTATTAACTAATTAATTAGGGTTTCTTCTTTCTTCCCAAAATATTATATTCTCGTCAGGTTTACACGTGGAGGTAAATACCTCCCACAACTACCATAATATCAACACTCCCTCCTAGCTAGGGAGGTATTGAAGGTAATTGTCTTGAGCACAAACATACAACTCACCAGGTAGCATCAACATAGTCATATAGACTATATCATGATTAGATCATGAGCACTATCATCACTATTAGTGTCGTCAACTGCATCATCTCTCAAAACCATACTCCTTCTGAGTAATCAGATATGATGTTGGATAAATCACTCACTCCACAGAGTGACACAGGAACCATTGTTCTAATCCAGACATATGTCCTAGAAGAATAAATGTCCTGGACCATTCTCCGTCTAGGGAAACTCTGTCCATTGATCATCCATCTAGATGGCAATCATTTACAACACTATTGATAGTCTTCAAGGAAATCAGAACAATGTCATTCAATAGAACAAAACTGTGTCTATCCATCTTAGTATACAACTAAAATCCAATGGTATACTGCCACACCAAGTAGCACACAGATACTTAATCAGTGACATATAATCACAATCAGTGGAACACATCCACCACAATAGTATACATCTACTGTCTAGAGACATACAGTCTCCATAACAATCATCTGATATCAACCTGCACATAAAACATTGTTATGATATAAACTGAATCATCTGGGCCATTCTTCCACTCACGTCTGTTAGATCTGGAAGAGAATCTACCCTCATAAGGTAAAACATCAATGATGAGTTATCTGGACTATTCTTCTCAAGCAAGGAAGAATAATTGTCCCGATTTCTGAGCCTGGACCATTCACCTATCTGGGCCATTCCTCTGACACTAAACAAAGTGCAACCTGGAGAGAATGAGTCTTCCCTAGGGAATGCCTATCCCTAATTGTTGAACCTGGACCATTCACCTATCTGGGCCATTCCTCCGTCACTAAACAAAGTGCAACCTAGAGAGAATGAATCTTCCCTAGGGAATGACTGTTTGGACCATTTCCTAAGAAAATGACTATCCTGTACCAACCTCCAAAATAGACCATTCTTCGAAACTGCTCACAACTGTGAGCTTCGAAAGAATGATTGTCCGATGAGGCGGACCAATCTTCTTGACCACTATTGAGAGTAACCGTCAAGAAGAGAGATTGTCCTAGACCATTCCCCGTGTTGACCACAAGGGAAATCGTTGTCTATGGTACATCAAAAATCCATCGAACCATTTTCATTACGAAAATGACCGTTCGATCTAGACCATTTTCTGAACTGGAAAATGCTTGTTCATTAGAAATATCAAACCACTTTCTGAACTGGAAAGGAACTGCTCATCCTGGACCATTTTTCAAACTAAAAAATGACTATCCATAAGTCAATAACACATCAGTGCTCCCTCCCAACCTGGGGGTCATCTCTTCCTTTTTCAATAAGGAAGTCATCTCCACGAGCTACAACTTGAGTATGCCAACTCTTTCATCTTGGACATAGGCTTTACCAAAATGTCTTCTTATCTGCTCATCTATGGAGATATATATTGGAGAACCACTTTCTCTTTTCTGGACTTCATCACGAAGAATGTAATGCTTGATATCAATGTACTTCAGTCTTTCTGGAACACAAGTTTTCTCTGAAGGCTTCATATAGCTCTGATCATTACAATATATCATAGTTGAATTCAACTCCTTTGTTTTCTGCTAGCTCATAACATCATGGCAAGGCTCAAACTCGAACATATCCATGTGGCACTTCTTCTTTCATAATGAGAGTTTGTCATGGATTAGCAATCCATCATCCTGGACTTCTGAGTGACCATTCTAACTTTTATCATAGAATATTTTCACCATGATTTTGCTGTGCATGAGAAGCTTTGCACCAAGTTGTTTGAGTCCATACAAAATCTTCTTTCATCTGCAAACAAGGGTCTCTTTCTGTTATACCTCAAAGCCTTGAGGTTGCTCTACATATTCTCTTTGTTCAATTTTTCTGGAGAACAATCTTTGCATTCATTTGATGTCAATTCCAACCCATGGATATTGTAGACAATATAATGGCTCATGTAGAGGTATATCTAGTTTACTGGAACAAGCAATCATCATAGTCTTTCCCTCCATCTGGGAGAACCTCTAGTTCTGGATCTCGCAATGCTTACATTCATGATTCTTCCATGCATTGTTCTTCATATTATCTTTCATTTCCTTTGCTTGATTGCTTTTAGTGAGTTTAGATCAGGCTGGTAGTCTTGTGATGCTTGATACAATGACTGGTTGTTTTGAATTTTCTTTCTCTCTTGGAATCTTCATGTTCTTCCTCATGTTTCTCTTTATCTCTTAGGTCCATGGAGTTTTCTATAGATTCCATGACCTGAAGATTCCAACTTCTTCCTTTCATCATAGGATCATGGATGTAGATGGACAACCAGAGATACTTTAAGGTTTCTTTTCGAAGAAGACTTCTTCTAAAGTCAAATTGAACACGTGTTGTTTTTCATGGTTGCTACCATTGATGCGAACATGAATAGATACTTCATCATCTTCAATGGATCATATTATTTAGGATTATCTCCCTCCTAATCCTTGCTTCATGCATGAATGCATGCTCTTCTTTTGGAAATATATAATTGGATCCCTCCATCTATGAGAGTCCACGTTTCCATCTGCATCCTTATTGCCTTCTGCAAAGTGTCACAAATCTTTTTCCAATTTTCTCTTGATTGTTGACTTCTTTCTGTCTTTACTTCTTCTAGGTTTCTTCAAGATTGATTATGATTTCAGCTTATCTTGCAGTTGTTACTTATGCAATAACTTCCACATGAATTGTTACTAGGTTTTGTTGATGTATTTCATCCTTTCATGTGTATTGCCTGACTTGTAGTCATTGTGATGGCAATCCTTATATTGTTGTTCTTCCATAGGTATAGTTTCTCTTTGAACATATTATCTTCTAAGAAATAGATATGCAATATATGTACATAAAACATGGTATATACAAGAACTATGAAGAGTATTGTTACCTTGTTTTAGAAGAAGAAGTTTGTTTTGTCCTGCTTGGCTTTCTTTGAGGGTTCCCTTTCTTTGGAAACTAATGCTTCGTGTTTTTCCTTCCTTTTATTTAACTCGGGACAATTATTCTTGTAGTGACCATACTCTCGACAATTGAAGCATTGTATTCTTGGCATATCTTTCTCTTGATTTGGTTTCTTCCTGGAGCCAAACTTCTTTTTATTCCTAAAATTCTTGAATTTTGTTGTGAAGGCTTGA
>JASDQU010501780.1:0-12480 GCA_032191745.1 Picea mariana | reverse complement strand
GCTTTGCTACCAAATCCCTATACTGCAAATCTACATTTGCATCTTCCAAAATTCCGCCCTTAATATCAGTTTGGTACATGCTAATGGTTGTATCATGTAATTCATGCACTCTCCTGCTAAGTGCATCAACCACTTTGTTCTCTTTTCCTTTGATATGCTTGATATCAAAGTCATATTCACAAAGAAACTCCAACCACCTACTCTGCCTAGCATTCAAGGTTGGCTGATAAAACAAATATTTCAGATTGTTGTGGTCTATTCTCAGTTCAAAACTCCTTCCCATGAGATAATGCCTCCATTTATTTAAAGCGTGTACTATGGTTGCCAACTCCAAATAATGAGTTGCATATTTCCTTTCGTGCTCTTTCAACTTTTTGGATTCATAACAAATTATAAATCCATTCTAACCAAGGACTCCTCCCATTCCTTCTTTGCATGCATCTATACACACTACAAAGTCTTCATTCAGATCTGCAATCCTCAGGATTGGAGCATTGGTTAACAGTTGCTTCAATTGATGGAATCTTCTCTCACATTCTTTTGTCCACTGAAATTTCTTCTTCTTTCTTTGCAAGGAAGTGATAGGGTGAGTTATCCATGAGAACCCTTCGATAAACCTTCTGTAATAACCATATAGACCCATAAAGGATCTGAATTTTGTCACATGCTTTGGCACTGACCATTCTCTGATGGCCTCAATCTTCTTAGGATCTACAACTATCCCATCCTTCAAAATAATATGCCCCACGTAATGGATCTGCTCTTGATAAAACGAGCACTTGCTCAACTTGGCATATAGTTGGTGCTCTCTTAGCACCTGCAACACCATCCTTAGATGTTTTTCATGATCTTCCTCCAACTTGGAATACACCAACATGTCATCTAGGAAGACTATGACAAACTTGTCTAGATAGTTCCTGAATACACCATTCATCAGGCACATAAAAACAATGGGTGCATTCGACAACCCAAATGACACCAGTATGAATTCATAATGACCATACCTTGTTCTAAAGGAGGTCTTGATGATGTCTTCATCCTTTATCCTTACCTTTTGATATCCCGACCTGAGATCTATATTCAAAAATATCTTTGCATCCTTCAACTGATCGAAGAGGTCATCAATCCTCAACAAAGGATATTTATTCTTTACAGTTACTTTGTTCAATTGTTTGAAATCAATACACAATCTTAGTGTCCCATACTTATTCTTCACAAAATGGACTGGGTCACCCCAAGGTGATTCAATTGGGCGTATATACCCCTTCTTCAGAAGCTCTTCAAGCTACAATTGCAGTTCTTTCAACTCCGATGTACTCATTCTGTAAGGAGATTTCGACACTGGAGCTACTGCAGGCATCAAGTTTATAGAGAAGTCAATATCTCTCTTCGGGGGTAGTTTGGGTACCTCCTGAAATACATCTTCAAACTCCTTTAGTACCACATGATATCCAATATTTGAGACCTCATCCTTAGATGCTTCCTCCACATGGGCTGCAAATAATTGACAACCTTTTATGTAGCACTTCTTCAGTTTTATTGCTGAGATTTCTCTGATAGAAACAACTCTGGGAATTCCTTGGACTATTTTCCAATTTTCTTCCTCATCCAGGAAAGTGAATTAATTGTTCTGAAAGTCCAATATGGCATGGTGTTGGTCCAACTAGTCCATCCCAATTAGATAGTCATAATAACCTAAAGGAAAAAATTTCAATTCATCCTTTGTGCTCATTCCATTCATGTCCACTCGACAAGACTTAACTAACTCAATGACTTTCCTCTTGGTTCCTATAGCCAACTGCACTAACCAAGACTTTTCATGTTTGCTTCTCGACAATTGCAAACTTTCCACCACTCTAGGATCTATATAACTATGGCTAGCCCCTGAATCAATTGAAATAGCAAAGGCATGGTTGTTGATCATAGCTTCCACTTCAATCATGTGCGACTGATATTTAGCTTGCTTGTTGTCTAGGGATGCGTAGATCCTGGGTATTCTACTGTCCATGTCTTCCACTGTTTCAGCTTGCTGAACATTATGGACAACTCTCACTTTGCCATTTTTATGGGGACAATCTTTGTACTTGTGTTTTCCCTGACAGCCCCAACACTGAATGGACGTCTGCCTTGGCCTTTTTTCCCCTACATCAGCCATTTTTCGGCTCTCTAAACGATGGTTGTCCTTGAGGAATGTTTATGAAAAAGGAAGGTTTGTTTCCCTTTTGCCTCTGCTCTTTCTTAAACTTCTTCTGGTCAACCCAAGCCTTCCAAAAAATAGGCTTTTCTCTTTGCTTCTCATATAAGCATTTCGCTCTTCTTATAGTTTCTTCCATAGTATTAGAATCATCATACTGAATCTTGTCACCGATGGAAGGTCGCAGTCCACTCAGATACCTTTGAATCTTGGCAGTCTCATCCTTGATGAACAAAACATACTTCAGTAATTCCAAAAACCTACGTTCATACTCATCAATGGTCATGCTTCCCAGCTTGAGTTCAAAGAAATCTTTCATCTTTCTGTCGTAGTATCTTTTAGTCAAGTATTTCTTCTCGAAATACCTCTTGAATTTCTTCCAAGTGACATCTTTCTCTCTAATGTGTTGCACCTGCACAAGTTGATCCCACCACATGGATGCTTTTCCTTTCAGTTGATACATCGCAATTCTTCCTTCTGCATGAGAGGAATAATTTTGCAGTTGGAAATATTTCCTCATGCCAAGAAACCATGTTTCAACATAATCCTCCTTCTTATGTTCTCCATCAAATGTAGGAGGCTTAATCTTGTTCATTTCGCCCCTCATTTCATCCACTCTAATTCTCATGTGCTTTTTGGTAGGAGATGGGCTTGAACTACTGTGTACCCTCCTCTTGGAGCGACCTTGGGAGTGATGATGGTGTCTACCAACACTCCTTGATCTTCTTCCCTCAGAATTCTGGTGACTCCCTGTTTTGCTCGAGTCTCTCTCCTTATCCAACTTCTTTTCTATTCTGTCCAGAATATTCATTAACTTTAAGTTGAATTCTCCCTGGTGTTCCTTAGCTTTCATGAACTTTTTGCTATCTTCTCGGTGAGTTTGGGCATCTTTCTGCAATCTTTCAATGATTTTCATCATATTCCCTTCCTTATCTATCTCTTATCCATGTCCAATGGAGTTCGACCCTTCAAATCCCAAATGAACATCCATCCCTTTAGCTTCATTCTCTGAACTGGAAGCATTCTATGTCGCCTCCATTTCTTTGCACTAAGTGTCAATTCTATTCAGTTCTGGAACTCGTTAAACTTCTTCAAACATAATGTGAAAACAACTGAAATTTGTTAGGCCATTATTCCTTAACAAATCCCACAACATTCATAAACAAATTTGATTCAAGAAAACATTCAGTTTTCATTCTCTATGATTCTCGTTCAATCAAGAATCCCCATAGATTTATTCTTTCATATCTCTTCTCTGCTAAGTTTTCAGGCACTAGCCTCTTTCTCTCAGTTCCCAACCCTCNTATGTGGGATTTGTTAAGGAATAATGGCCTAACAAATTTCAGTTGTTTTCACATTATGTTTGAAGGTTTTCATTCTCTATGATTCTCGTTCAATCAAGAATCCCCATAGATTTATTCTTTCATATCTCTTCTCTGCTAAGTTTTCAGGCACTAGCCTCTTTCTCTCAGTTCCCAACCCTCGCGACCATGGGTCATGACCAAGAACTAGATCAATAAGCGCATACTTGGGACTTTATCCTTCGGCTTTAGAAGATTTCCAAGCATAACACAACAGTGACTTGGAGTTCCGAGTTACTAAACTCGCGCAGTAGGGTGGATCAACGGTCCATGTCTACCCAACATCCAATGACTGACACTCGTTGTGGAACCTCAGGCGTCTGAGTTCCGGGACTTCAGGACTTTAGAAGATTTCACATCTGCACACCCTGAACCATTAATCTCCGATCACTCCCATGTCACCTTAGGTGACGTTATTACGTCACATCACTTAACATTTTCCCAATTGCGGGGGCATGCAACGGTGGTTTGGATCAACCCACCTTTCGTCCTGCAATTCTTCTAATGCTTACATGTAACCCCTCAGGGAAACCACAGTTTGGATTGCAGGACCGCCTTGGAGAATTAGCTTCCGTGCAACTTGGGTCCCCGCAATGCCTTCTGGCCGTTGATATTGATGTATCGTGATCAATGCCACTGTGGGTCCTCTGACTTTTAACTACGTTGCATAACCTCGGGCCCCACTAAACCTACTCGTACAGGATGCCACATGGCGAAATAATAGCCCATTCATATGGGCGACACTCGTCACGTTCCAAATTCCATTTCAATCTTCCACGGGTTCCAAACCCACTGACATGTGGCACACATCCCATGTGTCCACGTCACCTTCACGTGATGTCATCATGACTCACCACTTCGACTCTTCGGGCTTCAGGAGTTTCAACTGCTGTATGCTCTCTTTTTCCGGAGCACTTTCTCCTGAAGTTCACGATATACCGACGTGTGTCCTCCTTCATGATCAATGGCTATGAGTGAATTTGACACTTTGGGATTTGGGAGTTTCAAAATCACAACACTTGCCTCCTCCCAAAGTACTTCCACTCAAAGTACACAATATCTTGACGCATGTCCTTCACAACGGACGGTTGCAATCTACTTCGAGACTTCGGGAGTTTGTCACACTCCACACTTGAAATCCTCCAAAGTGACTTTCCTTTGCCTTCTTGGACATGAATCTAATGGTCATGCTCTTTCCCTATGGTCTACGATGTAGATCTTCTTTGAAAGTTTGTGCCTCAACGCATTCCACTTCTCTCGATTGCCAAACTCCAAAAGGCTTCCAGGATAACCTTCCTGCACCTTCTCTGGATCTGACGGTCGTAAAGGACTCTCCTTTTTCCAAAACAGATCCTACGGCCCCAACACCCCAAATGTTGAGCTCTCTCTCTCTCTATGGTAAAATACCACACCGGCTGTGGTTTTATTCTACCGCTACTCCTCCTAAGCTTCGTAACACAACTAAGTAACCCCTTGGCACTTAGAAGCATTCTAAGGTTCAAAATTGGTTCCATCCGAACACCATTTCCACTTGAACCCTTGGGTCCAAAGACCACCTATCTGGCCCATCCAGGCTCAGCGTTGAAACCATGGCTCTGATACCATATTGTAATGTCCCCGACCATGAACCCCACTGTCGGGCAATGCTACTACCCAGAACATTCCCATACATATATATAACATGCATATTAAATCAAATTAACTCATTCAACATAGAGTTACTACCATCATACATACTTAAATAGAATTAACCATAAATATCCGGAATACATGATAATATTACAAGCATCACAAACATGAATTTTAATTGAAATTAAAACACATAATGATACTTATCTTTGAAGCTGTAATAACTCCACCAACTATGTGCAGAACTTCCATGAACCTCCTAGCCTTAGACCAAGTCGCTCATCATGCTCAGCAGTGGGTCACCCCCGATCTGGGACTAAGCTCAACCCAAGGCAAGGGAATCCTGGAGTAGGCTGAGGTTACAGGAAAACTACACAGTGCAACCAGAAGGATTCTCTCTAGGAGTCTTCTTACACCCACTACTCATAGACTCTCATTCCCCACATGCTTGTTCTACCCGAGAGTATACACCTTCACAAGAACAATCCATCGATGCTTCACCTCCCTCTCTAGGTCTTGACAACAGGCCAGATAAAGAATTCTCAAATCTTCGTAGCTGGTGCTAGACTCTCTCTCAAAGAAAACCACTTCCCAACATACTCACTCACCTCGAGAGAGCTTCTCACATGCCTGACAACCTGCCTCTTCAACCATGGGCTTGACAACCCGCTTCTTCATCACACTCTTCGACTTGGCTCCAGCTAGGTGAGGACAACAACAACGGTTCAACACTCATTCACACAGGGATGAAAATAACAACAACATATGGGCATGGCACCATAGGCGGCAACAACCCACGCTAAAACACCGCACAACTAAGGCAATTACTCATGTGTCGGGTTCCTCCGAAGACACAGAACAGTTCACGGATTTCGGGTTTTCAGGTGCGTGCATGAATATTGAAAAGGTCGAATACAGAGGCCACAAGATTCACGTAAATACATCAGTTGGCTTCATGGTTCCCATTTTCAGGAATGCGTGACAAGAAAATTAAGCAAAGGTCGATTACAGAGGTCTCACAGTCTCAGACGAAGGATTGGAAAAACTGACAGAATCAACCTCCAACTCAGTTGACGCTTCAAATTTTAACTACATGTGCCCACATCGACACTTGTCTTCCGAGAGCTGCATGCATTCCCTTTTGCACATGTTGGAGGTGCATGTGTTGCCTCTCCGAGGACTTAGGATAAAAAAACATGTTTGTCACATAGCTTTGGAATAATAATAAATTATTATTCTCAAGGACTTAAGCCCCAGAGCTTAGCCCCTCCTTCCAACCTTTCAGCCCCGTTTCCCTTACCCACTCTGTGGAAGCTTAGTCCCCCATCACTCTTTCTTCGTGGTCATTCTGCACACAGTGATGTTTAATCTTTATTAATGTTCTACATAATTACATATACAAAAAAATTCTCCTGGCCTTTAACACTTAGTCTCTCCACCCTAATAAACACATAAGCCCACCAGTGTATCATTACTTGACTCACTAGGCTACAAAACATGATTTACAATTCATAAACATGTTTACAATTCATAATATAACTGGGGCACTACCGGGGGATATTACAGTATTGATGGTCATCTCCATTTTATTTGTTTTCTTTGTCTAGTTTTGTTAGGGTCATAGCTAGTCTTTGGAGACTAGATGATAGGTCTTCGTCATTAGGGTCATTTAATAATAATGAAAAATGGGTTCATTTAGTTCCTGTCTAATTGTATTTAAGCATATTGTTGAGTCATAGGAAGAGGGATTGATTATGTGGTCAAGTTAGTATGGTCTCATGGTCATCATGGTTTTTTCATCATTACTCAAAAGGGACAAGGTAAAAAAGGGTCACTTCACTACGTCTTTATGTGTTAGGAGAATTTTTCTTTATGTGTAATGGGTCACTCATACACTTATTACCCAAATTTGTACCTATTATGGCATTAACCAATCAAATATAAATTCGCTGTGAAAGTTCCAAACTTTTCGCAACGAAGTCTTGTCAATTGTCAAATCATTGCATAACCATCTTATTCTCTGGTCAGATTGGTAATGATGAAGGCCCAAGCTCTCATCGTGCATATGGCAGAGGAAAATAGGGAGATGGAAGTGAATATAGTTGTACACATGGATGATTGTGAGAAAGCTATTGACAACAACATAAGCATGGTAAAAAGGTCCTTGTATTTCCATAAGCAACTAAAGAATGTATACAAATAGAAAATGTTTCTACGAAAGGAAAACAAAGTTCTAAAGTGGAAGTTGCATCATATGGAAGAAGAGGTTTCCAAAAGGAGTTTGGATGTGCTAGCACAAGCTTCTGCCAACTAGCATTCTACTGAGCAATTTTGTAACTGATATAATGATGAAGAGTCTTATTGGTAACACTTGGAATATATGTTGATCATGAATTACTAAAAAGAGGTTAATACTGGTGTTCAAAACGTTTTTTCAGTTAAAAAGGGAAGGAACCTCTTGCTAGCATTGAATACAGTGAAGAAAATGTGTGACAGGCTCAAAATCCGCATCTATAAAGATTTCACAGTGAAATCCTGATTTGTTGCGAAACTGTCATATACAAAGATTTTGCAGCAGATTGGTACGCTGCGAAATGTTATTTTTATCATAAATTTTAAAATACGAACTGGGTTTTGCTAAATATTTTTATGGATAATGGACAAAAAATCATCCCAACCTAGTTCACCATTTGGGAGAAAAGTCAAAAACATCATCTACAGAGATTTCACAGCGAAATCTACGAGGACGCTACAAAACTACACAATCATCAAAGTTAACCTCTATTCGAAGTGTCAGCTAGGGAAAATGACTTCTAAAGTATCTGATAGACATGTTAGACAGGTATTTCATCATCAAATTGATTGATCAGCATGACATGTTTCAAAATATATTTATTATGTTAGACAAGATTCGAAAAATTAGGAGTTAGATGCATTTTATGTTTTATCTTGTTGTAACAACTCCTAGAGAAAAGGGAATCCAATGAAACCACTTTTGATTTGACCCCCCTAGACTAGATGACATTGAAAAACTATATATTGTGTAATTTTGAGAAGGAGGGGGTTGGAATTTTGGATTTTCGAGACTGTCTCATCTATTTCTTTGAACTTATGCGCATGAAAACTCTGTGTATTCAGATTACATGATTCTAATATAGGGGGAGATTAGCTATCTTGGTTCCTCTTCAGTTATTATTCTTATTCTTCTTTAATGGGATGCTCTGTGATAAATGATTTATTACATGATATTATGTCCATTAAAAAATTCTATGTTTCTTGGTTGAGAGGTTCTCAATTAGGAAATATTCTTCATTGAACTATTCAGTTAGAGTTGGAAGCGATATTGTTTGGTTCATGGTGGTGTTTGTCATGTTATCTCCTATTTCATTCACATGTTTTTAGGCTAATCAAACAATGTATTAGCCCTTCTTGCAACACAGGTAATTATTGGATTGTATTGGAGAACTTGTCTCAAATCTTATTAAACTATTTCCAACTTATTTTATTAAAACCAATTCTGATTACTTGAGAACTAAATAGATATTAGACTTATTCTTAAAACACTCTAAGAACAACTCCTAATACTAATAGAAAGCAAGAAGCCAACCACCATCAATAAAATTTCAATGGATAATTCTAACAATTACATAGCTTCAATATTCATATATTCATCCTCGGATGGGGTGTCAGCCGGAACATCGTGGCAGATGATCAGTGAAGGCACGAGGCGACGTGGCGGGAGGCCACGTGAAGAACTTGTGCCATAAGCCTTCGCCCTCACGCGTTTTAAATGTGGTTTAATGCAGAAGCGGGGGAGCATTTACCCCGACGTCCTTTCCCTCTGCTGTATATTGACATGGATTTCACCATGGAGGCATTTCATTCTCACTTGAAGCTCGCAAGGTTCCTCTCTGTGTGGCTCGGGCTTAGTCCTGTTCCTCCTCCCGCGCGAGAGCATTCCATCCTCGTTCTCCATTACCAGGCGCTCATCCTACCCCCTAATAATTGCACCAGGCCTCTGATGACGCGGCCGAGAGGACGTCCAAGGCATGGCTCTCCTTGGAAGCCTCGAAGGCCCCCGACTACCCCCTCGGATTCGACCTCGGATGACTCTTCCCATAGCCACCGGTCTGAGTTCACCCCTCCCTCTCTGAGAGCACCACAGTTGGGTTCCATGGCGATAATAACCCGTTCTCCCATCGCACTCCTCCGACTCCTCCACGACCCCCCTGTCGGTCCATCCAGCCCTGTCCCTTCCACTCATCCTCCAGGCAACCTGCTTCGCGATTCTATTACTCAGGAGGACCCCCCAGCAGCGCCAAAACCTCAGGATTCATATAACAGGGAGCAATTCAAGGACAACCTATCGATTCTGCACACTCTGGTATTCGAACTGAGGCAGGACGTGGAAGACTTGCACTTCCGCCTGCAAATTACGGAAGCCAAGGTGACAAGCTTCCTTCAGATAATTACGTCCATGCACTCAACACTATTTCCTGACCCTGCAGAAGATGGCAAAGAGGAAGGTCAGCAGCGAAGGTCGACTCCAGCAAGCCCGAGCCAGCAGACGAAGGTGAACGAGGGTGACGCCGAGGACAAGGAACGTGGCGGGGAGACGAACATTCAGTGGTACACCGGGCCAACTCTCATCGAGGAAGAGCCATGGCCTGGAGACCTCTCGCCAGGTGTCTGATTATCTAGAGTTTTACTTGTCTAGTTTTCTTAGACTTTTGTTAGAAGCAGATAGACAATGAGCCACTCTATTTTTGTTTCAAACTATGTCTATTTAGAATAATGGTTTAGTAAGGCTGGCTGAACTGGTTTCCCCATAGTTGGGGCAGTCCAGTAATTACAACCTACATATTTTGTACTCAGTTTCTCCTGCCACAGTTTATGGTAGCTCCTAATATACAAATATACTTACTTATAAAAAAAATTATTCATATATTCATAGTATGTATAATTTGTATCTTTTATAATTTAATTATATGTAGCTTCAACACTACACTATCTGTGCATTCCAACTCCTAGAAAATTACTTGGCTCTCTATTAGAATGTTAGAGATGACACTTTTGAAGTTTGAAGTTTTAGTGTCCATAACATTCATGAATTCTGGAATGAATAATGTACTAACTAATCTCTAATAAATTTATTTTCATATTGCCTTGTCAAGCTATACTATGTGGTGCACATTTAGATTATATATATATATATATATAATTTATTGTCATATTGCCTTGTCAAGCTATACTATGTCAAGCTATACTATGTGGTGCACATTTAGAATATATATATATATATATATATATATATATAGTATTAATATATGGTAAAAAAATAAATAAAAAATATATCCATTGTATAATGGTGATGTATTAAAATATGGTAGATGTCCATAAATCCAAACAAAAAAAACCTCTCCAAATGGTGATTGGAAAGGGATATGTTTTAGACCTCGGTTCGAAACTATGATGAAAGGAAAAAAAATGATTTTTGCAGAATCTCGTTTTATTTATGAAAATAATTATCATTTTTGTAGCTATAAATATATCTATGTTCACAGGGTGAATGAAAAAAAAGCATAAAATGTTTATATTAAGGCTTCACAAACTGGAAAAAATTCACAAAATGAAAGAAAAAAAAAGAAAAAAAAAAGAGTATGGAGAGGTATTTCCGGGAACTTCATCACTTCCATAACTTGCGAGCTACATAATGAATTTTTATTTATATGTTCATTCAATACAACAATCAAGCACTCTGAGTTTTTTTGTTATTTAGTTATTTTTCTTTCTTTCATAAAATTTGTCCTACAAGCTGTCATTGACATTTAAAATTTGTGCAAGTTGAAGATTGTTATTTGACTTATGGAAATTTCTTCCAAAGCAGAAGAGCACCTTCAAATTTAGTCACGTTTTGTGGCAGCATTTTTTTTTACCTCCCTTGGCAGCATCGCGGCCAGTTAATGCGCCTTTACTTGACATAGAAATAATATAGTAATACTAAATCATTACTAAATCCTATAGTAATACTAAATCATTACTTGTCATATAAATACTTAAATTATTATGACATTTAGAATTACCACTTAACATAATATATTATTTATTAATTTTTTAAATATTAAAGGTTTAAGTATTGTAAAATGGATTAAAACTAAAAAAATTATAATCTAAATACTAATAGATCAATTAAATAAAATTAATAAAGCCACTAAAAATAGATTTATTTCAAATTTAAAAAAATAAAAAATATATAAATTTATATATTAACTGATTCTTGAAATAAATTTGTTTCAGATTTAAAAAAATAAAAAATATATAAATTTATATACTAACTGATTTTTCTGGTTAACGCCATCATCTTAATTTGAAATTACTTATCTAACTGATTTTTCTGGTTAACTCCATCATCGGAGTTTGAAATTACTTATCTAACTGAATTTACATGGGCTGTTTATATAACCAAATATCATATATCATAAATATCTTTCGTTGACATCCATTGCAGTCCAAGTGCACCAGACTTCTTGAAACCCACATTCTCTCCTGGTCAAAAGTTTTAACCTATCACTTTAAACTAAGGCAGGGGCTTTGCAGCTCTCCTTGTTTTCCAGTTAGACAGTCTATAGATATTTTGATCAGCCAGATCGATAGTTATGATCTCTCTTGGGTTAACACAATATTTTTCAGTAATATAACAGTCGGCTTGGAGACTTAGCCATTTTTTGAGTTCTACGAGACTTCAGTCTTGATTTCCAAGGTTCGAAGCCACTCTAAGGCCATTACAAGTTATTTAAAACTTAAAGGGGGGAATCTTGCATGATTGCAGGCTCTCCATACAAGGATACAAAACGCTCAAGTACTCAACAATCCATACTTACTCATTTTCACGATTATCAGTTGAGTAATAAAAATCATACATATTCTGACTTTCATGCATTCAAACTATGGGCTATAGACATCTGAGTTTCCTCTTAGATTCAAACATTTACACATGCATATAATATAGATATATATCAGTCATAAGCAGTTCTAGCGTGTAAACACTTATCTGGCAAGGAAATTTTCAACCTGATTGACTGAGAGAGTTCGCCTTTTCTCCCAACCTTAGACCTTGCTGCAAAGTAACTTCCTATAGCATGCCACCCCCATTCCAAGCCATGATACCACCAAGGAAATTGACTCAATAGGATTCCAAGTTTGTGATGATCCAGGAAGGTTTCTCTCCTTCCTCCTTTGACATAACAAAAGTTGCCACCTCCCAGTGAGCTTCGGGTCTCCACAGGTTTATTAGGT
>JASDQU010501779.1:74974-86091 GCA_032191745.1 Picea mariana | reverse complement strand
TACAACTCACTGTTTGAATTTTATCTAAGACCTCACTCGCTCATGCATGCCGGGCCTAGTTTTAGAGTCAAGATGATATTGTTCTGAGTTTTTCTCCATTTGATCACCCCTTTAAACAAATCGTGACATTAAACTGATGGGTGTCAGGCTCAGCTCCTGCAAGCAATCCAGGAGTGACTTCTGACGCTAACATTTCTGGCGCCGTTTCCAGGGACGAAGTTGAAGATTTTCCCTGGGCAGAATGACATTGAGCCTCTGATTTTGAAGGTGCATCAGACATTAGAGCCCTTAAAGATTGCTACTATGCACCTAGCGACTCCACTGTGGCGACTCCATTGTTTCCACATCACTATTTCAGCTGTGACTACTGTTAGCACACCTGAAAGCCGACTCTAAGGAGTTTTCTCGAGAAAGTTTCAGCAGCTGCTTTCTCAGTCTGCGAAGCTTCCTGGGGTAACAACAACGTTAAGATCTGGACTTTGATGGTGAACAAGGACCAGGCATATTTGAAGCTGCGCATCTTTCACCTGGCGACTCCATGATTCGAGGATCGATTGGTGACTCCACTGTTTCGATATGGAGAAAATCTTAGCTCAAA
This sequence comes from Picea mariana, assembly GCA_032191745.1. Classification (NCBI taxonomy): domain Eukaryota; kingdom Viridiplantae; phylum Streptophyta; class Pinopsida; order Pinales; family Pinaceae; genus Picea; species Picea mariana. Next base: position 85,493 of record JASDQU010501779.1, on the reverse strand, counting down.
GGTTTGCTTTCTGTGATTTTTCCCAAATAGTTGGTTTTCCTAATGAACTTCCTGATAGAGACACCTGGGAAAACTTCCTCCCTAAATTTCATGCAACAAGTTCAGAGGAACCAACTGAGCATTTACTGGACTTCCATGAAGCTATTCACCGACTCAATATCATGCATGAGGATGTCCGGATTAAGCTCTTCAGGTATTCGTTGAAGGGAGCTGCTCTTGAATGGTGTCAATCTCTTCCCGCTGCAAGCATCCGCTCTTTAATAGGTTTTCATGCAGTTTTCAATTCATTTTGTAAAGACTACTATCCAGTTGATTGTTTGTTTGAAAAATGTTGTGAGGGGTTTTCTTCGCTTCACGAAGCCTCTGCTGGCCCAGGAGACCAGGTCCAGGATGAAGCTTTTACTGTGGAGGAAAGAATTTGCCAGGAAAATATGGAGGTGTTGAATGATATTAATTGTGTTAGCCCTAGAATAGAAGCATCTGACATCATGTCAGATGCCTTTATTCCGTTAGATGTTCATAACGATCAACATGCCTCTCGTGGAAATTGTGAGTTTATAGAGCAAATGTGGTCCATCGTAGATGACTCACCTAGATATCGGGTTGAAGCGGATGTTCCTAGCAGCTCGTCTCATGATGATGGAGACCCTCTCTTTTTAAAAGAGGGGTTAGTTGTGCAAAAGGATTCTTCTCTTTTCCCCCAGGGGTCTCTCATGATATATTTTTACCTGGGATTAAAGAGAAAAGGATTATGTATGGACAACCAGAAGCAGCAGGTCCCACTGTCCCTGAAACGAAATTTTTTGACGGGATCACTGTTCTGGAGGAGGGTCGTATCAATGAAGGACAACCCCTTTTTGATGTATATTATAGTGATGATGAACAACAAGCTTATCTTACATTTGATCACTATAAAGATACTGAAGAGCTAGTCAGCAAGAAGAACCACCCCATGGTCCCTATTTATGATGAATATGAATCTGACTCGGGGGAGAGCCAAGAAGAAGAAAAGGAACGAGAGGAATAACTGAACACATATTTCAGTCCAGAGCCAGTCAGCGAGCAGCTACCGCCTGAGATCAGTGAGCCTACATCAGTTGTCCACTCACCTGTTCTTATCAAAGATATTCAACCACATGTGAGCAACTCTGTAGCAGAGGAGGCTGTTTGTCACCAATTTTCTGAAATTCGCCACTTGTTCTATGACCCTGTCGGTGAATACATGGAGTGGTATATCCTTTACGCCTTGGAGCCGCTCTATTCCATAACAACTTCACCCGGTGAGGAGAAGTTGAAGAGTGTATCCATTCTACTGTCATGATTACACTATCTACTGGTGATCGTCAACGGAAGGAAAGAGCTTCTATCCAGGAAGCTGCTTGAATGGCTATGGTGGAAATCTGCTTTCACCTAGCCCCATGTACAGTGTTTTATTAGTTTAGGATTGTATATAAATAAGCTCTTTTTAGCATGTATCTTGCTTTGTTCTACTTTTACTTTTTCGGTCTGTATTTTCAGCAGCGGGATGTTTTGAGCATGACTCCATAGCCCAACAACAAGGCACTGAAGCTATGGAATGAGTTCGTAGAGCATCACAGGGATGACTCTATCCCCCATGGAGCCAAATGTTAGCAATATTTCTTGTAGGAGGGGGGTTAGAATGCAAATAATGGGTTAATAACCCACTTATCCTAAGTTCGGGACGCAAACATGCCTGTAGTAAACAACAAGCGGATCTGGACGACAAGCATTCGCGCGCCTGAATCAATGGCATACGGGTGATTCTAGAGCCCCCCCACCTTTCTACCTTTAAGCAGAGGGGCAGTTCTGGAATCCAGGGCGCATCTCTCCAACGGCCACGATCATAGCGCCCGGATCAATGGCGCTCGAGGCGATTTTGGACCCCCCCCCGCCTTTCTACCTTTAAGCGGAGGGGGGGGGTCCAGAATTAGGGGTGCATCTTTCTGACGGCTACGATTGGAGAGCCCAGATCAATGGCGCACAAGCGATCCAGACTCCCGTTGCCTTTCTTCGTTTAACCCTGTGGGTCCCTTCCCCATCGTGTCGCCTTTTACGCCATGTCTGTCCTTGCCATCTATTCTCCTCCTGGCTGTGCGATGAGGCTTGCTCCCTTTAGCCCTTCCTCATCCTCTGACATCCGTCCACCTCCCCTCTTCTGGTCCATGTGGTCCCTCCCCCCATATCATCATCCACTCACCTTCCGAGTCTCTTTGTCCCCTGCCATGTGTCTCCTCCACCTCAACACCTTCCACCATGCACTTTTACTCCTGCACTCCCTGTTGTTTCCACCTGTGTCCTGTCCATCTCCCATGGAATTCCTCATTCGCTGTCATGACTCCCCCCATCATTCTCTCCATAAGGGTCCCGCGCAGTAGTCCAATGAAGCAACATCCAAAGAAAGACTGTTCAGCTGATCTAGGTGGCACCATTAAGTGGCCACCACGTCCCAGAAGACAGAGTTGACCAAGGTCATCCCCAATCCCAAGGAAGAAGTTATTGAAGTGGTTGGTGGTGGTTGGACATCGTCTCCGCCATAATGGGAAAGTCCGGTGACAAATTAAAGGCACGTCGATTCACCCACGGAGATGTCAGAAGTTCGATTGCGTCCGCCGTTGGTGCACGATTATTCAAAGATTGCAGGCACAGATTGTTAGAAGCCATGCAGACGCAATGTGTTTAATGCGACGTCTCGATTTTGTTGCTGTTGTTGTTTTGAGTATATGTAGGCGTTTTCACCATTTTTGTATCTATCGATGGTAGAGCAAAGCTCCCGACTGTAAAGTTTCAACAACCATTCTAGTTTCTTGGTTATGCATCTATGTTTGAGACTTCTTGTTTTATGACAAATAGTTTTCCTTTTCCATCTATGTTTCATCCCATGCCAAAGAGTTCATGATCCAATGCTTCATATGGATTAGCATAGTTATGTTATGATAAATGATTTATTGTTGCATTGCTGTTTTCTCTGGTTTCCTGCATTTGGGTGTAAGAAGATCTTGCCTTCAGATTCCTTCTCTCACAGTCTGTTAGAATCATGATGTTCGAACAGTCCCCTGCACTCTTCTCATGCAAAGTCTTCCACCTACTCACCCTTATTACAACTCACTGTTTGAAGTTTATCTAAGACCTCACTCGCTCATGCATGCTGGGCCTAGTTTTAGAGTCGAGACGATATTGTTCTGAGTTTTCCTCCATTTGATCACCCCTTTAAGCAAATTGTGACATTAAACTGATGGGTGTTAGGCTCAGCTCCTGCAAGCAATCCAGGAGTGACTTATGACGCTAACACCTTCTAACCTATGACTCTTTACATATGTTTTTATTATATATGGATTTGATTGGACTAATATTATAGAGTACAATAGGATTTCTTTGTCTTGTTGTCCATTTCATTATAGGTGTCAAACAATGCTAAGGAGCTCGGAGATCAAGCTCAAGTTGGAGCAGTGAGGAAAAACATCAGAATAAGGTGCATCACACTTTCTTCCTTATCCTTCTATGTCTGATTAGTTAGTTAGATTGAAAGGAATGTTAGTGTTCATTTGCACTTTTATGCCTTGGTATAGGGGTCTAGAGTCCAAGGGGATATTCACATGTCCATAGGGGGATTTTCCCATAACAAGAGCGAGTTGTACGAAAGGGTCCTTATAGGTTTTCATGAATGTACGAGGGTTTTAGTGGGAACAATCGTGTACATACGTGGGTTGCAGTGGGAACAATCACATACATTCATACAGAGCTTCCTGGGCAGGTGCAGGTCCATACAAGGCTAACAAGTGACATCGACATGTAGTATAGGAGGTCTGCAATAGTTTTGTAGGCATGCGATATTTCTAGGGATTTTATAAGGTTTGGTTTTCTAATTTGTATATTTATTGGAGGACAAGGTTGTCCTCATATTTTGGTGATATTTGTATTGGCTGAGAGGACAATTTTGTCCTCAGATTTGGTGATATTGTACTGGTTGGGAGGGAAGGTTTTTCCCTCAGGATTTCTTAATTTGATAAGGTTACAAAACATAAATATCGTGTCTCATATGTATTGATGCTTTAGCTATGATATTTTGTGTTTCCACTGCATATAATTTTAGTCAATGATTTTCAGTGTAAAATTGTTCAGTGATGACAACTAGGGTTTACTATTAGATCATTAGGAATCAATTTTCAGATCTAAAAATTAGTCACATAAAGTTGCATGTGAAAATTAACATGGTATCAAAGCTTGGGATTTGAAGAGAAGGGGATCATCTTGAGACACAATTGTTGGCTACAACACTAGAGGAGTGTTGTTCTTGTTCTTGTTTTGGGCAAGTCAAGATGGTGAATAATTTGAATCTTGGGGATAGGTTGGAAGGGGAAACAAACTTTTGGGCATGGAAGGATAGGGTTCTTCTCTTGTTGGAGGAGAATAACCTCAAAGAGTATGGTTAGGATGTGGTCCCTAGATTGACTGATCTAGTAGATTTGGAATTCCACAAGAAGAGGGAATTGAAGGCCAAGTGAGTGTTGCTAGAGTCTGTGAAGGATTACTTGATTCCTCACATTACTGAGAAGACATCTGCCAAGGAGATGTATGATGATCTGGTAGGTTGGTGCATCGCGCCACCTCGGTTGGGTCTGTGCGGCCTCCCAATAAATGGATCTTCAATTCTCTGATCTGGAGTAGCTCTTCGGGTCCCTGCTGGAACTCCCAAGGATAAAATCCACAGGGCCTTATAAAACCTCGCCTGCGCGAACTTGTTTCGGGCGTAAGCTTCCCCTTACATGACCATCGACTGTGACTAGGAGCTTACTCGAAAGGCGCTTCATGACTTTAGAATTTAGGTGGTTTGATGTGAGCCACTACTGACTCTCCCGATTCTCGAATTGATGGATTTAAAATCCAACTGACGCTAGCTCCTCCCCTCTAGCTCCCTTCAATGTGACCTCGGGCTATTACCCGGGGTCCAACTTCCGAGTGCTTCGAGACTTCTCTCTTTGCGTCTTTAGAAGACAAATCACCTCTCTTCTTTTGAAATATGAACTCCAAATTCTCCTCGTGTCGGATCGACGATCCACGTCTCCCCGAAATCCAACAGTGCTGATCTCTCTTCGTTCTTCGCAAAGTTTACACTCTACTCCTCACGATTTCACTGAATCACGAATTCTCCTTTCTATCGAAAGATCTGTGGTCAAATATTCTTCCCAATTGATGACCCAAACTAACTCTTCGGAACTTCGTAGTGTAGATTGAATTCCAACTCCTATCCTTCTCGCAACTCCATTGGATCTAATGATGCACGATAGGCAACACTTTATCCCTCCAGGAATCTCTACCATCCTTCAATATTTTTCAATGGGATTCGCTCATCGAGAACTTGGGCGTTGACCCTTATGAGCTTGAATTCTATGAAGTGACTTCGACCCTCATGCTTCCTTCAAACTCGTCCAAGTATCTATCATTTCCAAGCTTCATTCTTGCTCCAAACTCAGGGATTCTCAAAAATCATGCTCGCACACCTTGCAACCTTCACGATAACCTTTGGTAAAAAGAAAACTCCAACTCTGTGCACTCCTTGCAACATAGATTCTTCAACCACTCTCTCTTTGGTTGAACAAGTCTAAGGCTCGACTTGGCCTACACACACCTTGCACGAATTTGTACTACTCTTGCACTTCTACAAATATAAGTTCAATGGTATCTCTCTTGAGGGTCTCTGAGATCAACTCAGAATTTGTCAATGCACCCCTTGTGGACTTTCACTGCACTCCTTGTAGGAATTCTCAGGAAGAGAAATAATTGAAACTTATCCACCTCTCACAGGCTTATGCATTCAACCATAAAATAACATTCATAAACATAGGGACAAATCCATAACAAAGACTGTAAACAAACTACAAACATACCATTCATATGATGAACACGACAACCATAATACACCATAAAATTAGATCAAAGCATTCTCTATTATATTAATTCAAGTGCTCTGTACATAAATTTTCCAACAACAATAACTATTGGCTCATTACAACTATTAGCAACCCCTCTACAACAACTTATACTACTCTCTTGAGAAATAATGAATTTCTCATACAAAAAAGAGCCTTTCAAGCTCTTCCCTCCAACTACTCTATAACTATATTATCGAATTAAAGACTATCAACTACTTAACATTTATTAAAATAAATATTCAAATTAGACAGATAAGAGAGAAATCTCTAGATTTGTACTACAATCCCCCAAATCATTAAAGAAATTACATTTCTCCACTGTCTCCATACAATGTTCATAAATAAAAAATCTCTTTCAGATATTACATAAATGTGCCAACTTTGAAATTTCAAAATTTCTTCAAAATGCACGCTGGTGTATCCAGCTGTCCTCCACTCGCACTTTGTTGGCGACGCTCCTGCATCATACTCTAGCTAAAAAATTCATGGGCTCCTGTCCATGAGATCCTACACCAACTTTCCATGTTTCTGAATATCTTCTTCGGTTACCCAATTGACATCCTCTATCAAGCATCCTTTCCACTTTATTAAGTATTCAAAATATGTCTTCCTTTTGGTCTTCTTGCTAGTTATCTGATCAATAATCTTTTCCAGCTGTGGCCTTTCTACTATAGGCATTTGTTTTACCCATTGTATTTGTTTTTGATCCTTTGATCCTCCTGCTTCATCTCCCCTATAAGGATACATGTCTGATAGGTTGAATATGGGCGATATGCCCACATCATCTGGCAACTCTATCTCATAAGCATTTTCCTCAAACTTCTGTAAGATTTTACATGGCCCTATATTCTTCATATTTAACTTGTTATACGTTCCCCTTGGGAACCTTTCTTTTATGAGATGTTCCAAAACTAAATCTCCCACTTGAAATTGGAGTTCTCTTCGATGGCGATCAACCCTGCGCTTATATTCTTAACTAGAATCTTGCAATCGCTCTTTGATTTTACTATGGAGCTCCTTCATTTATGCAGAAAAATCTTCTACTCCAACACTCCTGAACTCACTTTGTTCTAAGTCTCTCAACTCTGATACTCCTCTTAGCTGTATTCTATAAAATATGTGGAATGGGCTCTTTCCAGTGCTCCTATTAGGTGAGTCATTATATGCAAATTCTGCTTGTGGTAGAATCTGATCCCACTGACTATGGTGTTCAGTGACCAAACTCCTCAATACGTTTCCCAAACTTCAATTTACTACCTCAGTCTATCCATCCATCTAAGGGTGATATGCTGAGTTGAAGGATAAATATGTCCCCAACTTCTTCCATAGTGTCCTTCAGAAATGACCAACAAATTTGGTATCTCTGTCTAAAACAATACTCTTAGGTAATCCATGAAGTTGAACAACTTCTTTAAAAAACATGTTTGCAATGTGTGTTGCATCACTAGTTTTCTGACATGGAATGAAATGTGCCATTTTGGAAAATCCATCTACTATGTTTTTCCTTCAAAATGTTTTCCCTCATGGAACACTTTGGGATACACAACTGATTCCCCTTGAACAACAATCCATTTTGAATTAAGTATTCATTCCACTGGATTCTGTCTCTCAGAATAGGATTCACACATGCCTCATAAGCGTATTTTCAATCTGAATCATCACTGTACATTTCCTTAAGGTGTTCAAAACCTAAGGTATTTACTCGAAACTCCTGCAGAATCAAACATCTCCTGCTCAATGCATCAACAACCTTGTTAGCACTTCCAAAAATGTGTTTAATAACAAAAGTAAAGTTCTGCATAAACTCAACCCATTTTGCATGTCTCTGATTCAGTTTTTCCCGTCTGGTTACAAACTGTAAGGCCTGGTTGTCGCTATACAAAATGAACTCTTTCGGAACTAGGTAGTGCCTCCATTTCTTCAAGGCTTGGATTACTACATAGAACTCTTTATCATACGTGGAGTATTTTCTTTTGGCCTCATTCAACTTTTCACTGAAATATGCAACTGGTCTGTTGTCCTGGCTCAAGACTGCTCCAATAGAAAATCCACTTGCATCACATCTTACTTGAAATGTCTTACTGAAATCTGACAGAACCATAATTGGCTGTCCAGTTATCTTCTCCTTTAACAACTTGAAACTTTTCTCTACTTCCTCTATCCAAATAAAATACTTATGTCTCTTCTTAACTGTGTCCAAGATTGGTGCACAAATCCCACTGGAATTTCTGATGAACTTCCTATAGAAACTGGCTAGTCCATGGAAGCTTCTAACTTCAAAGATATTCCTTGGAAATGGCCATTGTTTGATTGATTTTACCTTCTCGAGATGCATTTTCAGTTCATTTGAAGAGATCACAAAACCCAAGTAAATGAGTTATGTCTTCATGAAAGAGGATTTCTTCAGATTTATAAGCAATTTCTCTTTTTGTAACCTCCTCATCACTAAAGTTAAATATCTCAAATGTTCTTCTTCAGTCTAGCTGAAGATTAGTATATCATCAAGATACACAATTACAAACTTGCCAATGAAATCTTTCAAAAATTCATTCATCAATCTCATAAAAGTACTCGGAGCATTTGTTAACCCAAATGGCATGACAAGCCATTCATACAACCTTTCATTTGTTTTGAACGTTGTCTTCCATTCATCACCTTCCTATTGAGGAAAATATATGAAATGATCTTACTCAAGCATTTTCAGACTCTGCTTGGCTAAATCAAAGTAGACGTGAATATCACCCTATGTTTATATCCAACAAAAATAACATCCTAACTCACAAGTATTAATTACGAGTGCTTAGGCTAGTATTTTATCAATAAAAAGCTTGCTGTAAATTTACTTTTTATGTAGTTTTCTGAACATATCAGTCGCTGAAATAAATGTAAAGATAGAAGTAAAGTCACCAAGATGATAATCAAGACAGATGAGACATAAATCAATCCTTTATTTCATTCAAATTCATCAAAGAGTCATTTTCTTTACAAAATCTCATGCAAAAATTTTGGACCAAAGTCAAACTTAGACATCCCCGATGGAACATACAAAAGGACCTCTAACAGAAAACCAAAACTGAACTCTAAAATCTGGATCAACTTGCCACATATTGCTTCGCACTTGACTCTACACAATAGCCTTTATCATTCATGAAAACTAATTCACAAACAGACAAGTCAACACAGACTATCAAAGATAGATCAACACCTCTGAAAAAAAAGTGTCTGAATGATGTAATTCAGCCCTGAATATTGTTGTATACAATAAGACCATGCTATCCTAAAAGAGAATTAGGCTTGTGATGAATAAATGAATGAATGAAAACTGAACTATCTCAACATAAACTCAAGATAAAACCTTAGTATGCTTATGCTTCTATCCTCTTCTTGTTCCTCCCTTTCCTTTTCCTTTTAAACAATTTAGAATTGGTTGAAGTAGTTGAACCAACTCATTAGTTAAGTTAATTAAAAGACTCAACCAACTTTAGTTAGGGGGTGCTATAGTGGGAAAACCCCTCTATGGACTGCAACAGGGTTCTAAAGTGCAGGAAGAGCTAACCATCTAAAGTCTCCTACTTTTTATCAACTATCCCGACATTACCCCACAATCATACATAAAAGACAAAGTATAAGGACTCGGTAGGCATACCTTAAACTCTGCGCTCGGTGTCAATCCCTTTGCGCTTGGTTGTTTCCCGACTGCAAGTCTCCTCCCAAGGCTAACCTGCATTCACCAAAAGACAAACAAGAAACTACAAGAATGCATTCTATATATGGATTAGTGGGTTAGACATCATAACCAAGACATGTAAACAAATCATAAATATTTAAGACGTCATTTGGTGGGACAGAAAAAATACTTATTTATATTAATCTCACAAAAGTCGTTCACAACATGAGACCCAAAAATGCTCCTTGAACTCGGTCCTGTGCTCCTCTTCACCATGCACCAACTTCTTCCAGGTCTTCTTCTCCTCTTCAATTATCTCTGGGGAAATGGAAAGGGTTTGCAATGGAGGAAGAAGGAATTCTGGCTCAAATTCATACTGTGGTTGCAAAATATTGGGGAAAAGGGGGAATACTAAAATGGGTAGAGTTTCTATTCTCTCGTGCTTCTCCTTAGAATTGGGCCCCAACACCTTCTTTTATAGGCCAAAGGAGATAGTAACAGTTGGGGTGACTGGCTATGGGCGGTCAATTGGTTAGGTAACGGCTCGAAAACCCGTATTCCTTTGCAATTTTCATTTCTCGTGCTTTTTGTGAGAGTACGAGGGTTGTAGTGGTGCAACAAGCATGTGTACATGAGTAGTAGTGGTGTAGGGCGCGTACACCTTCAAAAAAATGGTTTTTAGAAGAGTTGTTCAGTGATGGCTTGGCAAAGATAGCAAGTAAGAATGCCTGATGCCAAGTATGCATGTCTGGTGAAATTTAGGGTTATAATAGATGCCCCCTAATGTGTGAGGTTAGAAGAGCATCTGATGGCCAAAATACATTATAAATCTTCACCAATGTACAAAGTGAGTGAGCCCAAGGATCAGAGTTCAGGAGGTTCCATCTGCAAAATAACAATT
>JASDQU010501779.1:22247-44757 GCA_032191745.1 Picea mariana | reverse complement strand
GGTCCGAGAAAACTACCTTCCCCTACAAAACCGCGCCCCCCCCCCCAAATTCACAAAACCACCTTTTTCGCTAGTTTGACCAGTCTGTTTCTGAAGGCGATTTCGAGAAAACAAAGATGAATTTTCAAAATCAAAGGGACGTTTTTGTTCAGAACAGACTGAAGAACAAAAACATCTCCCAGAACTTACACAGGTGTCAGGAGAAGGGAGAATCAAAGCCATCTTCGATCCCTATTTTTCAGTTTTTTGTTTTTCCTGTTTCAGTCATGATTTTGCGGGAGCTGTTTCGGCGAGCTGGAGATGAATTTGGAAAAACTGAAAGAGGTTTTTGTCCATAACATGATAATATACAACAAAATATTTCAGTTAATACACAATTGTCACCGTTGAGGAGAAAAAAATGTCTGAGTCGACCCCTTTTTTTCAGCAGTTCGACTCATCTTTCATGGTGGACAGTTCACGATTTTCAAGGATTTGTTTCTATTTTTGGATGAGGTGGTTGAATTCGACCTCCTGAGCTTGAGGGGTGATATTTCCTATATATTCATGTAATTTTAATTCAAAATGATTGATTGTTGAGATTCTGATTCATGCCCCACAGGGGATACTTTGTAATTTTCCAGATGATCTTCTAGAAATAAAATGTTGTATCTGTAGGATTCTTGTGTTAGACTCCTTGGTTATGTTTTTCCTCTCTGGGTAACTATTTTCTTACTCTGTAGATCCATTTCATGTTTTCCCTGATCTAATCATTAAAATAAAGATTACAAATAGAATTTGTTTCGTGCACTTTGTTTATGGTATTTTAATGATCTGCATGTTTTCATATGAAGTTGAGCATAGGAATTATTAGTTGCTCCTCTACTTGATGGACTTTCCCTTATTTTCCTCTCCTTCACTTTCATTTGATTCAATTTGATCTAGCAATATTTCTATCTTGCCCCATGGAGAAAATATCTTTTAGATCTGAGATCGATCTTTATATTTGAACACAAACCCCATAGCCTAATGGAGACTTAAAGCATTCCTTCAGCCAATTATTCAAAATTAAAAAAAATTCTATTTTTAATATCTATCCTAAGATCCATACTCAAATAAATCTAAATATGATAGAGAGATCCTTCTCTGAGTATTGGATGGATAGGTCCTTGAATCCAAGTGGTTTTGTAGTTACCTCTGCCCATTTCTTCTCCAGCCTGAGAAATTACAGAGTGATAACATAATGGTGACCATACTGGGGACTTTCTCTAGTAGTGCACTTCATGTTCCAGATCTGATCCCTGATGGTGGACAGTGACCAGACACAGGAAGGCTAAAATATTTCACTTGGCGACTCCAATTAGCTCCAGATAGTGTCAATTCGAAGACTCCACTGGAGGAAGAACTTGAAACATGACAAAGCAAACTGGAAGGATAAGGTATTCAAACCCAAATTGTATTCAAGACATTTTTGGTTTTATCTGTAATTATGTTCTATCTTATTCTGATCCTGGTCAAGAGTACATTGCTGAAGTTTACATTGATCATTTGCAAATTGATGAGCCTCAAGAGACTAAGCCCCAAGTTGTAGATCATGTACATACTCATACACTTGTGCACATCCCAGATACACTTGTAGAAAGCCCAGTGAGACATAAGCCTCGTGCTTTATCACCTACTCTTGCTAAAACTCCAGATGGTTATAAGCCCCCTGCTTTACCTCGTATACATGTAAAATTCCCAGACAGATACAAGCCTTTGGTTCTACCTTCTATTCTCCATGAACTCCCTCCCAATTATAACAATAATCTGCCCAGGTTTGGTGGAGAAAATGTGAAGATCACTGCTGAAAAGAACATCCAAAGTCTTGAGGATTTTCTTGATCTGTTTGAGGTGGAAGAAGACGATGTATGTATTAGGATGTTTGCCTTATCATTGCAAGGTAAAGTTAAAAATTGGTTTAATAATCTTCTAGCTGCAAGCATTGATAATTTTCATCAATTTATGAAAATTTTCCTGGATAGATGGGTGATCATGAGAAATGCCTTTCTCATCCTAGAAGAGTATAACCATTTGAAAAGACAACCATGAGAGACAGTACATCAATTTTCAGCAAGGTTCAATAAGGTGTACCATTCAATACCTGCTCATATAAGGCCACCCCCAGGATCAACTCACTTTCTTTACCTAGATGCCTTTGATCCATAGATGGCATTCCAATTGAGAGAAAGAGCCACTGCAACCCTTGAAGAAATGAAAAATATTGCAGTTGATGTGGAAGTTAACCTGCTAAACAGAAAGGAAAAATTAGAAGCATTGATGAAAGACAAAATAGAAAAAGAACATTTGATATCTTCATAAATGAAACTTGATATTCTGATCAACATAGTCAATGAAGTGATGCATAATATTAGTAGGAAAGAGGAACTGACTGTCCGAAGACCTTACATTCCGTTAGTGCCAGAGAGGACTAAGATCAATGTCCCCAAGCTTTTTCCAGCTCAGCGATGATATTCTGATCCACCAAATGATTACTTCATGTATTCAATCCACGACATAGCCAAAGATAAATCTCAAAATCAGATGGTGGTGGAAAATCCTCCCGAGATGATGTGCATGTTTAATGACCTTGCATATATAAATGATCTTCCTGGATATGATCATCAGGACGAGAATTATATGGATGAGATTGAGGTTGATTTTCCAGAGCAACCAACACTATCTTCATGGGACGAATAAGCCCAGTTATCACAATACAAAAATGGAAATCAAACTCTACATACTAAGCAAGATTGCAAAGAGGAAAATGCAGAAAATTTTCCAGTGAATGAAAAATGTCTGCCCCTGTGTTTTGCCTCACTCTTGAGAGAACATTGCAAGTAGATTGTAAATAGAAAGGATGATGGATGTTCCAATGCATCAGTTGAGGAAAACATGGATAATATGAAAGCTGATCCAGAGGCACAACCTTTGAGTCTTTTTGAAGGTCAAACCTCAGATTAAATCACAGAGCCCGAGACAGGTAATGAAATGATATATTTTGATTCCTTTCTCTTATGCTTTAGTTCATTTCAGATTGTGAAAGGGAATCTTAGTCATATTATGGTTGAGAACAACAGTGTAAACCATGAGGTGCCAATAGAGCCAATGCCATATTCATCTAAAGCATTATATGACCCAATGGTTGATATGTTGGATGGTTTGTGTTTTCAAAGTTGGTTTACATTTACTCGTAATGATTTCAAGAGATGTTATGATATGGATATGATTAGACAGTCAGCTCCAATGTCTTGTTCGGTAGAAATATTAGTACAAAACTCATCAGATCAAATACAAGCATGTTCCGAGTCACTTGAAGACATAGAGAGCACATGTGTGGCACATGGTCAAGATGTTGAATTGACTGAGTCAGAATATCCAATAATGGGTCAAGTCTATCTTGATATAGTGGCTATTTATATGGAGAAATGGTTCATCACAAAGCCACAATGCATTCCCAGTATTTTTGATGTCTGTCAAGTTTTTCAAACTCCTTGTGATGAAGATCAGACTGAAAATATATACTACATATCATTAACAATTTTGTTTCTAAGTTGGGTGAAAAATAGTGAAAGGGCCAAAGTATCAGATCCAATATTTGATTGGTTATATTGGATATTTCATATTGATTGAGGTCATGCATTCTAAGGTTAGAATAGGATGTATGTACATAAATAATATCGCTAGATCAACATATTTTAATTATCATATTTACAGTATGCAAATAAGCTTGTTGGACAAGCATGCTTTCCATTTCATTTCAGTGTTGCTGTGAAGATTCAGTCAAGTTTGGAATAGGTACAGGTTGTATATTTTGGGATCAACCCAATGGATAAGGCACTAGTCTACAAGTTCAAAGTTCAGTGGTTCTTGACACCTCCTGAAAGAGCTGCCATCCCCAGGTGGAGCCTATGTTGGGTTCCTATAATCATAGGTAACTTGTTTCTTTAGCTACCCATTTGACGTTTCTCCCGTGATGAAGACATCGGGCTTGCTGGACTTGGTTAATTCCATTTCCCCCTCCATCCATTTCACCCAATCCTCCATCACCCTATTGCATCCTTCATCCATCGCTGCACATTTCAGTTCCTCACCCTTCACTTCTTCACCCCTTCGCCAATATTATCCCTACATAAACAAACTTAGGATTAAAAAAAAATGTCAGATTAATAAAGTTAGATTAGACTTATTAATAGTAAATTAATCATTAATTAATTAATTAATGATTAATAATTAAGTTAGTTTGTTAATAATTAGGTTAGTTTATTAGAATAAAAATTAATAAAAAATTAAATGAAAACAATATAAAACAAATTAAAAAAAACAAACAAAAATATAATTTAAATAAATTAAAACAAAACAAAATAAATCATAAATAAAAAAAAGATAATAATTATACAAATGTTAAAAAAATAAAATAATTAATACAACGAAAACTAAAATATAAAATAAAAATAAAAAATTAAAACCAAACTACAAATTATCATAAGTCTAAAACACTCACACACTCCTTGTACAACTCAGACCCCCCCCCTCACGTCACATCAACACCAAGGGTGTCCGAGCAAGTGGTATTGGGAGGGACACTTGCCACCACATGGTGAAATTGGACCCCCCCTCCCAATACCACTTACCACCTCAAGGGGGGTCCGAGAAAACCACCTTCCCCTGCAAAACTGCCCCCCCCCACCAAATTCAAAAAACCACCTTTTTCGCCAGTTTGACTAGTCTGTTTCTGAAGGTGATTTCGAGAAAACTGAGACGAAGTTTCAAAATCCGAGAGACGTTTTTGTTAGTAACGGGTTGAAGAAAAAAAACCTCTCCCATAATTTACACAGGTATCAAGAGCATGGATAATAGAAGCCATCTTCGAGCCCTATTTTTCAGTTTTTCATTTTTCCTGTTTCAGTCATGATTTTGCGGGAGTGGTTTCGGCGATATGGAGATGAATTTGGAAAAACCAAAAGTTTTTTTTTTCCAGCACATTCTAATCTACAATAAACTCTTTCAGTTTATACACAGGTGTCACTGTTGAGATGAAACAAATGTTTGAGTCAGCCCCTTTTTTAAACAGTTCGACATGGTAGACAGTTCAAGATTTTCAGGGATTTGTTTCTATTTTTGGACAAGGTGGTTGAATTTGACCTCCTAAGCTTGAGGGGTGATATTTCCTATATATTCATGTAATTTTAATGCAAAATGGTTGATTGTTGAGCTTCTGATTCATGCCCCACAGGGGATACTTTGTAATTTTCCAGATGATCTTCCAGAAATAAAAAGTTGTATCTGCAGGAATCTTGTCTTAGACTCCTTGGTGATGTTTTTACTCTCTGGGTAAATTTTTTCTTACTCTGTAGATCCATTTCATGTTTTCCTTGATCTAATAATTAAAAGAAAGATTACAAACATAATTTGTTTCGTGCACTATGTTTATGGTCTTTTAATGATCTGCATGTTTTCGTCTGAAGTTGAGCATAGGAATTCTTAGCTTCTCCTCTGCTTGATGGAATTTCCCTTCTTTTCCTCTCCTTCACTTTCATTTGATTCATTTTGATCCAACAATATTTCTATCTTTCCCTTTGGAGAAAATTTCTTTTAGATCTGAGATCGATCTTTGTTTTTGAATACATACCCCATAGCCCAATGGAGACTTAAAACATTCCTTCAGCCAATCATTCAAAATTAAAACGAATTCTATTTTTAATAGCTAGCCTAAGATCTATACTCAAACAAATATAAATCTGATAGATAGATCCCTCTCCAAGTCTTGGATGGCTAGGTCCTTGACTCCAAGTGGTTTTGTAGTTACCTCTGCCCATTTCTTCTTCATCCTGAGAAATTACAGAGCGATAACACAATACAAATAGAGGAAGAGATTCTAATCACTAGGTGATCCTATGAAATATAGGGTTAAAACACATTCATACATCCAAATCACATGTTAACCATAATGACTACATGATCTCTATATATACCTATTCACACATTGCACATGTGGCCCCTTTATTAGTCCTACCACTATTACATATACATTTAACCCCATATATGCACGGGCGAGGGAGGGGGGGCTTGGGTGTCATATCATATACATTTAACCCTGTATATGCCCCCTCCAAGGGTCATATCATATACATTTAACCCCATATATGCCCCCCTTGGGGTCATACGACAATACTCTCATTCAAAAGGCTTTGAGGACAAGGCCTTTTGAAGGAGGGTACTATGGTATGAACCCAAGGGGGGAATATATGGGGTTAAATGTATATTATATGACCCAAAGGGGGGGGCATATATGGGGTTAAATGTACAGGTAATGGGTAAATGTATATGTAATAGTGGTTGACCTAATAAAGGGGCCACATGTGCAATGTGTGAATAGGTATATATATAGAGATCATGTAGTCATTATGGAGAACATGTCATTTGGATGTATGAATGTATGTGGGTATTTGGAGGATATTCTCATATTCTTTATTAACTTGGATTTGTGCTCCACACTCACATTTGGTGTACATGGTGTGTACTTAGGTGAAGCTTCTAAGTGGTGGGATAGCTTTGATGAAGATACTAGATTCTACTCCATGTGGGAAACATTTGAAGAACTCTTCTCAAATAAATGGATTAGGGTCTAGATACAGAAATGGAGGCAATGTATCAAATTCAAGATGAGTTATAAGAAGAAAAAGAAGAGATAATGAAGAAAGGTGGTGATTTATCTAAGATACAAGACCTTAATGAAGCACTCATTAAGGAGATTCAAAAATTAAAACAAGGAAAGAGTAGCAAATGGACGTGGGAAAAGGATGATTCAAGGGAATAATTGAAAAATAAAGATGAATAAATATGAAGATTATGAAACCATAATAAAAAACTATTAGATGAGGTCAAGAAATTGAAAGAAGAAAAAAAGCATGGTAAAAATCAAGAAAAAACAAGGATCTTGGATGAAGAGACTACCAAAAGACTTGAAGAGGAAATTTACAAGAATACTGAAGAATCCCTAAAAACTTATGAGGTAAAATAATAAATACAATCCAACATTGAAGAAGTATGTCAGAATTTGATACATAGGGTCACATTGTAGTTTCAAAAGGAGAAAGAAGACACAATTCAAGAAGGTCACTAGAAGATACTTGAAGAAGTTGAACTCCATCTAGAGGATGCACATGTCAAATATGATGGTATTATCTCCAAGGATAGAATAATCAAATACCAAGCAAAGAGAATAAAGCATTCCATTGCCTCTAAAAAAAATACAAGTGTAATGGGTGTTCCGAGTGAAGGAAAACCATCAAATGTGAAACTCTATCGACATCCTCATTACCAAGACCGATTTTAAGGAAGACAAGAAGATTGATATCAACATTATCAAGGAAGAAGATGGAATACTCATCAATATTCATGGAACATGGAATCACACAACCATTATTCAATAGGATATTATAATAGACCAACAACTACTAAAAATTGAAGAAGTTACAACAACAATACAAAGAATCAAAGGAAAGAAAATTATGCAAAAACTATAAGGATTAAGAACAAAAAGAATTGAGTTTGGATGGATGGATCATCATCAATTGAAAGAAGAAAGCAAGAAAACAAAAAAACCACATTACTTGGTTTCATCACATCTAAAGCCTTTAACTGCAAATCTTTGAGGACAAAGCTTTTTGAAGGAGGGTACTATGGTATGACACCAGGGGGGGAATACATGGGGTAAAATGTATATGATATGACCCCAAGATGGGGGATACATGGGGTTAAATGTACATGTAATGGGTAAACATATATGTTAGTGGTCAACCTAATCAAGGGGCCACATGTGCAATTTGTGAATAGGTATATGGAGAGAGCATGTAGTCATTATTGAGGAGGGGTGATTTGGATGGATGAATGTATTGGGGTATTTGGAGGAGGTTCTATTCTTTAAGGAAATATTGTGTAACTCATCTCTCTTATCTATCTTGGAGTCGTGCTCCATCCTCACATTGATGTACATGGTGTGTACTTTGATTTCTTATGATATTTTAAACATTTGGTTCATAACATGACCTCTGCCATATCAATGAAATTGTGTACTTGTTCTCCTATCTCATTCTTAATACTCTATATAGTGTTAATTCTTTCCCTCATTTTAGCATAATTTTTAAAGAAGTATGTATTTTCATCACATTGAAATTAAAAAAATGATCTAATATTTTGTCTCCACTCTTCTTATTCCCAATCAAGCAAATTTTTCTTAGATGCTTACCCTTGTTTTAAATTCCCCGGTTCTTCAATTATAACTTCATTCATATTGGATTTGAAAATATTTGCAATATCCTCCTTTGGTGTCCATAATTTTTCTTGTCAAATTTTATACATACCTTTGGTCCACTCAATGGGTTTCCTTTTGATTCTCTTTAGGTTGTCACTAAATGGAAACATTGCATAATCCTCCAAGTGGCTCTCAATTTGTTTCCATTCACTTTGAACCAAATCCCTAAATTATAGGTCCTTCAAGCAATGAAAATTGAATTTGAATGGACCAGGGGGTTTGGAAATTGCCTCACCCACTTGACAAAAAATAGGAGAATGGTTTGGTGCCTCACCCTAACCTATCTAAGATCTGATTCTACATACATTGTCTACAATATTATTTTCTACAAGAAACCTTTTAGATATGTTTCTACTCTCTACTCTATTATTCCTCCAAGTTAGTTTTAGAATCAAAGGCTCTATGTTTACACAATCCAACTTATTCAATATTTTGAAGTAGGAAGTCAAAGGATCCATCCTTCTTGATTCTCCCTATACTTATCCTTGCCTCAATATAAAATTCATGTCACCTCCCACAATTCCATTTTCCTTCCTAATGGCCATATTCTCACAGAAAGACTCCTATAAAACTTGTCTTGCATGAAAGGGACCATAAACATTAATGACATTAAACCGTGCACCTATATTTAGAGATAATAGCTCCACACATATTGTAGAATGAAGAAATGAAAAAATTCCAACATGTAGAGTCTTATATCATCTACAACTAATCTTCCAAATCTCTCAAAACTAAGAGCTTGAAAACTTCACCTAGGAAAAGTAACTAATAAAAGACCTTTTTCTTTGGAGGCCTCAAGGATCATCTCCTAAATAAACATAACCTTTGAATTATTTGATGAAACCAGCCATTTCAAGGAGTTTCTCTTATTGGAATTCCCTAGATACCTTAAATTATAAGGAAGAATAATAATTTAAAACCCTTAGAGTGGGTTTTTCCTGCTCCAACAGCTTGTTGAATAGTCATTTGTTTGCCAAATAACAATTCTCTCTTTACTTGCTTCATTGCATGGGTGAGATGGATTTCCTACCAGGTCTTGCCTAACTTCCACTTTAATCCAATCCAGGACCACCCTCCACACTTTCATCCTCCAAAATTAAACCAATTATTTTTATGATATGAGGTATTTTTATTAACTGCTAGAATGAATTCTTTTTCTGACAAATACATAGTACAAATACTATCAATAGTTTCCACTTATTTTGAACACGTTTTTCTTCTTTTCCAAGGCCATTACCTCCTAAATGAGAGTAGAATTACTCCATAATTTTTGAAGCCTTAACATCCTTTCTATTTGAAAAACCCTTTAGTGGATTTTTTTTTACCTTCCAAAAACCTATCAACCTCACTATCGTCCTGTTATCACAAAATATAGCACTTGTGAAAAGCCTTCACAAGATGCTTGAATAGTGTAACATATGGAAGTAATTGTCACTATCACCTAAGAAAATACTTCCCTTGTTTTAGCAAGGGATGGAAATCCAACACAAGTGAGTCTTCCCTAGCAACCTCAAGGGATCCTATAGCAAGCTCAATGCGATTAGCTAGGGTTAAGTTAAGAGAAAAGTCAAAGTACGTTAGACAAGATAATTTTATTGTGCATCTGTGAGGGGTGTTAGAGAGACAATTAATGATGTTATCTAATCTAGGAAAATGAATTAAATTCCATGAAACACTAGCTATTAAAAGAAAAATGAAAGTTGAAATAAACTTGTAAAGAAAGGCTAGACGTTTAAGCATGTAACAAATTTATAATAGCACGAATATACCAAATTTATAATCAACAATAAATTGAATGAAGATATGCCAAATAACAATTAAGAGACTTGTAAACCATTCACTAACGATTTCATGAAATAAAGAGCATGAAACTATGTTAATTGAGTGTAATATGACAAGCCCTAATGGACAAAAATGAAATTATTGCAGCAATGACTATGCTAGAGATTATTCTAAAAAATTAATGCAAAGTGTTAGGCTATAAATGATAGAAAATGAAAATGCAAATGCAAATCCTAAAGCTAACACAAGTCATTGGGGGAGAGAGAGAGAGATAAACTAAGGCTTATATCACTTGCACATGAGAAAGACAAGTGTTGTCTTGAATCCTTAGGCATATGGAGTCAATGAAACACATTCAATGGAGGCTAAAGGAAAGAAAAGACATGAAGATCAAACCTTAGGATTATACAATCATAAGCCTAGTTCAAACCTTCTAGGGAAGAAACCCTAGAGTTTATCCTCTTCTAAACCCTAGGTGTCATCCTACTTCTTCTCTAGTGTCTAACAATGATATCAATTGGAACTAGGTCAAAACCTAGTGTTTATCCTCTCATAAACCCTAGAATTCAACCTCAAGGACAAGGTTAGGGGGATGTGCAATTGAAATCCCTAACTTGACCTCTTATGCTTCAACAAAATTAAGATGGACAAAACAAGGGAAGGGGATACACAATCTTAATATTTCCTTTGGGTTTCTACAAAATTATTCAAGGAGACAAAGATAATGTGCAACCGTTACCAATATAATAGAGTATCCATGAAAATATACCAAGAAAAACACTTAAACTTGGAAAGAGCACTTACTAGTCAAGTCACAATGCATGAGGAAACCCTAGTTTCATGAAAATCCACCAAAACAAGAGAAAGCATCCATAATATCACTCCAAAAGTGCTCATAAGAGCTCCATGATGAGAAAAGAAGATAAGAAGACAAGTAGTAATGATTCTCCAATAGTGAGTTATGATTTTACAAGGAGGAAGCACTAACCTTCTTATATGAGGCAACCCTAGTGCCAACCCTAAAAAAACCCAAAAAATATAAAGTACCCATGAAACAAGTTGGATGGGTCATGGAAAACCCATAAAGTAGCTTCAAACAATGATAAACATGTTAATAAACCAAAACGTCCCCTCAAGAATGACACGTGTGAGTGTAGGATGTGATGCAAAAGCATCGTCAACATCATTAGTGAGCACACGTGGTAGGAAAGCTCAATGCTCATGAATCATTTCAAAATCTCAAACGCTGAGAGTTACCATGAATCCTTTGGGGAGCTGATGAAGAACAAAAGAAGATCAAACACTTGGAGGTGAAATGACCATGAGCGATCAAGGAGTTTCACTCCGAGTCTTGAATGTAACTGAACTTAGGTGGCAGTTAGGTTTTTCCTTTTGAGTAGACGAGTAGTCGGGGGGAACCCTAAGGATCCTCTGAGATAAATAAAGGTTTTGTACGCCCAAATAAGGTTGTTGCGGTTAGTATGATTTTTTGAGTTTTATTTGCTGTTTGAGATTAGTTGTAGCCATTTTTATTTTGTGAATGAATATAACAGAGGAAAATTGATCCAAATACGTGATACTGTTACTATTTGTGATTCTCTGTTTTTGTGTTTTCATAAATGGATGAATTTCATTATGAATGGATGAAACTGTGAATGTTAGTATGAGTTTCAATTGTTTCTCTTCTGTTGAGTGAGTGCAAGGTGTGCACACAGAATGAAAGGAGTGCGTGATGGGATTTGTTTTGATTTCGAAGCTCAGGAGAGATACCATGAGAGTTTCCCTTTTCAAGGAGTGCAAAGCGAATGCTACAAGGTGTGCACAGTCATCCGCAAGAACCAAATCTTGCGTAGGAATCTGCTGCAAGGAATGCACAGATTTGGAATTTGGTCGAAGGGACTCCATAAGAGGCAAAGTCACGAAACACAAAATCCAGACTTGATCACAGCCGTTGATCAAAGGAGAAGATCTAGACCATTGATCTAGCACTGTCTCAGTTTTGGTTATCGAGAGAACGGAGGTAGGGAGACCCCCAAAGTCGTGAAACACAAAATCCTGACATGATCACAGCCATTGATCGAAGAGAAGATCTGGACCATTGATCTAGTGCCATCAGGGTTTCGGCTATCAGGAGAACGAAGGTAAGGAGACCCCCAAAGTCATGAAACGCAAAATTGTGACTTGATCACAGTTGTTGATCAAAGGAAGAATCTGGGTCGTTGATCTAGTTCCATCTCAATTTAGGCTATCAGGAGAACAGAGGTAGGGAGACCCACAGAGTTGTGAAACGCAAAATTGCGAGGCACCTTTCAATCAAGTGCGTGGTCACCTCCCATGGTCACATTGAAGGAATATAGGGGAGGATCTAGTACACGCTAAACGCCTGTCAGGGTTTCATAGGTTGGGAGAATCGAGGTGATTCACATGAAAAGACATGACATGTGAAATCACAAAACACCTTTTGGGTTAGGGTCGTGGTCACAACCAGTGGTCGCGTGAGAGAAGCTTGTGCCTGGTGCTTGTTCGCACGATAGAGTTTCGTGAAAAGTACCTATGGACATTTCTTGAAGATTCCAGCAGGGAATCGAAGAGATGCTCCAGCTCGAAGATTGAGAAGATCCAGAGATCGAGAGGTCAACATACCTTGCTGAGGTGGGGGCACTACATCAAGTGGTATCAGAGGCAGATTTTCATTTTTAGATTTCAAGCGAAGGAGATAAAGGAGGTGAAAGAACTCGAAGCCACACTCTGTGTGTGAGAGACAGTTGACACAATGCCACCGAGGAAATGAGTGGAACAACCTTTAGCCAATCGAGTTGTAGAAGGGGAAATGCAAGAACATCGTGCAATGCTAGAGGCGATGGAGGCAGCGCAAAGAAGAGCACATGATGCTGGAGACATCAGCGATGCAGAGAGCGAAGAAGTAGAAGTCGAAGAAGATGCAGGAGAGAATTTTGTCGAAGAACGCTTGCTGAGAGCAGTTGTCAAATTGGGAGCTAGAGCCAAAATAGAGTACCCAATGTATGAAGGCAATTTGTATGCTGAAGAGCTACTGGATTTGATAAGATCCATGGATAAATATTTTGACTATGAATACATCGATGAGGAGAAGAGGGTGAGACATTTTGTCACCAAACTCAAGGGACATGAAACACTGTGGTGGGATGAACTGCAGGCTGAAAGGAGAAGCAAGGGAAAACAAAAGATAAAGAATTGGGACAAAATGGTAGCCAAGCTGAAGGCTAAATTCATGCCCAAAGATTACCAGATCAATCTATTTAGGAAATTGCAGAACCTGAGACAGAAGGGTATGACAGGTAAAGAGTACACAGAGAATTTCTACAAGCTGAACATCAGAACTGGACAAAGAGAGAAAGATGAAGAAAAAATTGCCAGGTATATAAATGGCCAGAGGTATGAAATCCAGGATGAGATCAACATGATGTCAATAAGGAATGTGGAGGATGCTTATCAGTTCGCACTGAAGGTAGAGGAGAAGTTGGCCAGAAAAAAAAGCCAGTGAGGTAGAGGTAGAAGCCCAGTCTTGAACAAAGGCAAGGGAGTTGCCCATGACAAGGAAAAAAAATCCAAAGATGAGACTGAGAAACCACATAGTCACTCAGAAAGAGGAGGAAGTTCCTGAGGCAGACAAGATGGTGGAAGAAGTTCTTCCAGAGGAAGAGGAAGAGGAAGAGGAAGAGGAGGAGAAGTGAGATGTTACACCTTTGGAAAGGCAGGACATAAGTCTTGGGAATGTCCTGAGAGAAATAAAGAAGGAGAAGATGAAGCTCACATTTCGGAAGCACAAAGAAGAAATGTTGAAGCATAATGAGCAGAGGATGGAACATCTTTGATGTTGAGAAAAGCTCTCTTAAAACCAGAGGCATAAGTTGAAAAACTGGTGCAGAGGAATAGTCTCTTTAGGACAACTTGCAAGACTAAGGATAGAGTCTGCAAGGTGATAATTGACAATGGGAGTACTGACAACTTAGTATCCAAAGAGATGGTGGAGAAATTGGAGCTGGAGACAACTGAACACCCAAAACCATACAAATTCTCATGGTTTCAGAAAGGACACTAGGTAATGGTTACTAAACAATGTATTGTTGAATTTAAAATAGGAGGATATAGAGATGAAGTTCTATGTGGTGTAATTCCCATGGATGTATGCCATATTTTGTTGGAATACCATGGCAGTTTGACAAGAATGTCATTCATGATGGGAGGAAGAATACATACACCTTGGAGAAGAATGGTAGGACACACATGTTGTTTCCAATAGAAGAGAATAAAGTGAGAGAAGAAGCCAACACAAGCATACTTCTCATGATCAAGAAGGAATTCCTGAAAGAAGTCAAGAAAGGATAGGAGATGCAGTTTGCTGTGGTGAGGAAACCTAGAGTTGTCCTTACAAGTACTTCGATGGATGATTTTCCTGAAGAAATTCGGGAATTGTTGGATAATTTTGCTGACATAGTGGTGGATGAGTTACCTAACTCATTGCCACCCATAATAAGTATCAACCATCATATTGATTTGATACCAGGAGAAAGTATGACAAACAAAGCATCATACAGACTGACACCTCGAGAGAATGAGGAGGTAAAGAATCAAGTCCAAGATTTGTTAGACAAGGGGTTGGTCAAAGAGAGCTTGAGTCCATGTGCAATACCAACTGTGTTGAGCCCAAAGAAGGATGGAGGATGGAGAACGTGTACAGACTCAATAGCCATTAACAAAATCACCATCAGGTATAGATTTACTTTGCCAAGAATGGATGATTTAATGGACTGTCTAAGTGGAGAAAACTTCTTTTCTAAGATAGTTTTGAAAAGCGGATATCACCAGATAAGAATGAGAGAAGGTGATGAATGGAATACAACCTTTAAGACAAATGAAGGTTTGTATGAATGGCTTATTATGCCATTTGCATTAATAAATGCCCCGTGTACTTTTATGAGGTTGATGAATGAAATATTGAAAGATTTCATTGGCAAGTTTGTGGTTGTATATCTGGATGATATACTGATTTTTATCAAGACTAAAGAGGAGAATTTGAGACACCTAACACTAGTGAGGAGGAGACTACAATAGGAGAAGCTGCTGATAAATCTGAAGAATTCCTCTTTTATGAAGACATAACTCATTTACTTGGGTTTTGTGATCTCTTCAAATGAATTGAAGATGGATCTAGAGAAGGTGAAAGCAATCAAAGAATGGCCATCACCAAGAAACATGTTTGAGGTAAGAAGCTTCCATGGATTAGCAAGTTTCTATAGGAAGTTCATCAGAGATTTCAGTGGAATTTGTGCACCAATGATGGATACAATGAAGAAGAAGCATAAGTATTTTAAATGGACAAAGGAGGCAAAGAGGAGCTTCAATATACTGAAGGAGAAGATAACAGAACGACCAATTCTGGTCTTGCCAAATTTTGAAAAGACATTTCAGGTGAGATGCGATGCAAGTGGAGTTGAAATTGGAGAAGTTTTGAGCCAGGATAATAGACCGGTTGCCTATTTCAGTGAGAAGCTAAATGAGACTAAGAGAAAATACTCCACATATGATAAAGAATTTTATGCCATAATTCAAGCCTTGAAGAAATGGAGACATTACCTTGTCCCACAAGAATTTTTCTTGTATAGCGATAACCAAGCTTTACAATTCATAACCAGACAAGAAAAATTAAATTAGAAGCATGCAAAGTGGATTGATTTTATGAAGAATTTTACTTTTGTCATAAAACATATTGCTGGGAATGCTAGCAAAGTTGTTGATGCATTGAGCATGAGATGTTTGATTCCGCAGGAATTTCAGATGAAGACCTTGGGGTTTGAACACCTTAAGGAAATGTATAATGATGATCCATATTTCAAGGAGGCATACGAAGCATGCACGAATCCTGTGCTGAGAGATAGGAGCCAGTGGGTAGAGTATATGATTCAAGAGGGATTTGTTTTCAAGGGAAATCAATTATGCATACCAAAATGTTCAATGAGGGACAACCTTTTGAAGGAGAAGCATAGTGGAGGATTGGATGGACATTTTGGCCATGATAAAACATTCACACAATTGAGTAGTTCGTACTATTGGCCAGGTATGAGGATAGAAGTGATGAAATTTGTGAACATATGTAGAATCTGCCAACATGCAAAGGGTAAACGAAAAAACAATGGATTGTATCAACCATTGCCAATACTAGAGAGGCCTTGGGATGCGACAAGCATGGATTTTGTGTTAGGAATACCAAGAACACAAAGAAGATGTGATTCCATATTTGTGGTGGTGGATAGATGTTCAAATATGGCACACTTTATCCCATGCCAGAAGACCAGTGATGCAACACATGTTGCAAATCTATTTTTCAAGGAACTTGTGAGACTTCACRACCTACCTAGAAGCATCATCTCGGACAGAGACACAAAATTTGTTGGTCATTTTTGGAGAACACCATGGAAGAAGTTGGGGATGGATTTTTCCTTCAGCTCAACTTATCATCCTCAGACAGATGGACAAACTGAGGTGGTAAACAAAATTTTGGAAAACTTGTTGAGGAGTTTGATCACTGAGCATCATAACCAGTGGGATCAGATTCTACCACAAGTAGAATTTGCATACAATGACTCGCCCAACAGATGCACTGGAAAATTCCCATTCCATTTATTATATGGAATGCAACCTAGGGGAGTATTTGAGTTGAGAGACTTGGGACAGAGTGAGATCAGAAGTGCTGGAGCTAAAGATTTTTCTGCTGAAATGCAGAAGCTCCATAGCTAGATCAGAGGACAATTACATAACTCTAGCCAAGAGTACAAGCACATAGTTGATCAACATCGCAAAGAAATTCAATTTGAGGTGGGATATTTGGTTTTGGCACATCTCAGGAAAGAAAGGTTCCCTAGGGGGACGTATAACAAGTTAAAAATGAAGAAGATAGGACCATGTAAGATCTTGAGGAAGTTTGATGAAAACGCCTATGAGATTGAGTTGCCAGATGATGTGGGCATATCACCCATATTCAACATTTCAGACCTGTATTCTTACAGGAAAGATGACACAGAGGGATCAAAATAAGATTCAGTGGGAGAAACAAATCCCTATAGCAGAAAAATCACAGTTGGATAAGATTGTTGATCAGAGAATTGGAAAAAAGACCAGGAGGAAGACTTATTTTGAATATATGATCAAATGTAAAGGATGCCCAATAGAAGATGCCGGTTGGGAGAATGAAGCTGATATCCAGAAGCATGGAAAGTCAGTGCAGGAGCTCATGGACACGAGTCCATGAATTTTTGTCCAGGGGGAGTATGATGCAGGAGCATCGTCAAGGTTGTCAGCGAGTGCACATGGCAGGAAAGCTCAATGCTCGGGAATCATTTCGGAATCTAAAACATTGAGAGTTACTGCGAATCCTTTGGGGAGATGATGAAGAAAAAAAGAAGATCAAGTGCTTCGAGGTGAAATGATAATGAGTGATTAGGGAGTTTCACTTTGAGTCTTGAATGTAACTAAACTTAGGTGGCAGTTAGGTTTTCTTTTTGAGTAGACGAGTAGTTGGGGGGAACCCTAAGGACCCTCTGAGATAAATAGAGGTTTTGTACGCCCAAATAAGGCTACTGCGAGTTAGTATGAGTTTTATTTGTTGTTTGAGAATAGCTGTAGCCATTTTTGTTTTCTAAATGAATATAACAGATGAAAATTGATTCAAATGCATGATGTTGTTACTGTTTGTGATTCTCTGTTATTGTGTTTTCATAAATGAATGAATTTCGTTATGAATGGATGAAACTGTGAATGTTAGCATGAGTTTCAATTGTTTCTCTTCTGTTGAGTGAGTGCAAGGTGTGCAAAAAGAATGCAAGGAGTGTGTGACAGGATTTGTTTCGATTCCGAAGCTCAGAAGAGATAGCAAGAGACTTTCCCTTTGCAAGGAGTGCAAAGCGACTGCTACAAGGTGTGTGTAGTCATCCGCAAGAACCAAGTCTTGCGTAGGAATTTGCTGCAAGGAGTGCACAGATTTGGAATTTGACTAAGTGTCGAAGGGACTCTATAAGAGGAAAAGTTGTGAAACGCAAAATCCTGACTTGATCACAGCCGTTGATCAAAGGAAAAGATTTGGACCGTTGATCTATCTCCATTGCGGTTTCGGTTATCGGGAGAACGGAGGTAGGGAGACCTCCAAAGTCATGAAACACGAAATCCCGACATGATCACAGTTGTTGATCGAAGAGAAGATCTGGACTGTTGATCTAGCACCATCGTGGTTTCGACTATTGAGAGAATGAAGGTAAGGAGACCCCCAAAGTCACGAAACGTGAGATCGTGACTTGATCACAAACCATTGATCAAAGGAAGAATCTGGGCCATTGATCTAGTTCCATCATGATTTCGGCTATCGGGAGAACGGAGGTAGGGAGACCCCTAGAGTTGTGAAACGCAAAATCGCAAGGCACCTTTCATTCAAGCGCATGGTCACTGCCCGTGGTCACATTGAAGGAAGATAGGGGAGGATCTAGTACACACTAAAATCATGTCGGGGTTTCAGAGGTTGGGAGAATTGAGGTGATTCACATGCAAAGACCCGACACGCGAAATCGTGAAACACCTTTAGGGTTAGGCTCGTGGTCACAACTAGTGGTCACGTGAGAGAAGCTTGCACCTGGTGCTTGGTCGCATGACAGAGTTTTGTGAAAAGGACCTGTGGACATTTCTTGAAGATTCCAGTGGGGAATCGAAGAGCTGCTCCAACTCGAAGATTGAGAAGATCCAGAGACTGAGAGGACAACAGACCCTGCTGAGGTGGGGTCACTGCTTCAGGATGCCATAATGAGGGTGTTTTCATGCTCTAGAAGGGTGTGAGGGCCTCCAAAGTCCACGTCTCATCATCAAAAGGTGAAAAGCATGGTGAAAAGTCACACCTCCTAATCAAAATGTCACATCTCATCATCAAAGGACCATAACTCATCATCAAAATGGATGTCCTAGTGGTAGGTCAACCCCATCATCATCAAATCATCACAGCGCATGATGCCATTATCAACATGGTCAACTTCCAAGGTGAAAAGGCTAGCATCCAAGGTGAAATTAGAGTCTTGTTGAAGACCTCAACAAACCCTTTGAAATATCAATAATTTCAATAGGTACCACTTTCTTTTTGATATCCTTTTTTATTAGTTTAGCTTGCTTGCAATTTTTGTTTTATGTATTGCCTTATGGTCCCTCTCAATCAATTATTCTTCAATCTTGAAGGATTGTCCAAAACAAAAGAAAACCTCTGAGTTCCTAAATTAAAAAGAAAGGGGTCGAGACTTAATAATTTTTGTAAAAGAATGCAAAAAACACATAAAAACTTGTTTTCCCTGATCCTTATGGACGATTTCCATGGATTGTCGGTAATACATCAGGCGTTGAAAAGGGTTTTTACACAAATTTGGAAACAAACGAGAGATTTCACCCATCAACGATGAACATCGGTAATCGATGATGGTCGACAACTCTCAGATTTTACCCATCATCGATGAACATCGGTAATCGATGATGGTCGATCAAACCTACAAAATAGAAGAGAATATTAGTCGTCTGATGCAAGATCTTGATTAATCATGACCGTTAGTGGATAAGACATGATTCACTTTATTTTGATGAAGCCAAGGATTCACGTCATGGGGTGGACATGAGTTTCGCACCACCACATCACTTGCCATGTGGAATTTCATATCGGCCACATCACCCAATATGTCTTTCCTCTACCACATTAGACTGCCATGTCACATGCCACATTAGACCTATACGATCTTCTCAATTTTATCAAGCATCGAGAGATTCTGTGTGGTTATGAGAGACACAAACATTTCACTTTCATTGATTTCGATGAGTTCATCAACCATCGTCGAATTCGGTTTCACATTTCAAACAATAAGAGGCAAGTCCTTCTATCGATCGCTGATGTTTTGTCGACATTGACCATTCTCATTTAAAAAGAATCCCTTGCCCATGTATCCATTCTCGCTGATGGCCGATCTCCACGAAGGCCACTTCAAATATGAGTCGTTCATCCCACAATTACTTTTAATCATGGTCGTTGAAAGTTTTAAAGGCGATATTGGCCTTTCACAATTTCCATGCCTATGAGTCATCCCTGCACATGGCTATGTCACCATGCCCTGACCAGTCAAACCGTGCCATGTTAGCCTCAGTACTTTCATATAAAATTTTAGACAACATGTCATATGCCACATCACGGTACAGGTCCATGTGTCTCAATATGTCACCATCTAGAAAAGACATTGTGTGCCAATGAAAAAGGTAGATTTTATATACAACTTCGTCGAGATCGATGATGAACATTGAAAGAAAAACTAGTTGAAAAGGGACGATGGTCTCAAACCTCTGATCCCCGATTGGGAAAAGCACTAAGTGCCAAAACAACCGTCTTTTGAATTCACCGATGAGCTAAGAAACGAGTGTTCGCACCATCATACAACATAAAGAGTTAATTCCAAGTGTGGAACGTAGGTGGGTGAATTCAAACCTGAAGATTTGTTAAATCTTGTTGTACCTTGGCATTTAATGGTTAGATTTGACTGATAGAAAACTAAAATACACGTGCATGAATGATTTCATTTTGGTATTCTTGCTATCGATTGTGGAAAGAGAGCCTGCACAATGGAAAACATCCCGAGTTCAAGAGATGTCTGTTTTACGACTGTATTTCTCCCAACTCGGGGGGCCTTGTGTTTCAGAATTGGTAAGTCTAAATGTTAATATCTCTCATTGTTACTAGGTACGCATTCAAGGTGAATAATTGTTGTGATTATCTGGAAGTGTGAATGAATTATGGTTTGATTGTTGTTTGTTTCTTTTGCAGAAAATGCCACCGCAAATAATTGCCACTTGACAGTCTCTAAAAACACCCAAGGGGAAAGGCGCTCATCTAGGTGAAGCATCGAACCCGACACCCATTGAAGGAACGAAATATACACCCAAAGTAGAGGCTGTAATTCGATTTCTGTTGAAGAAGGTCTTCAACTAACCACCGTTATACAAGGATATTGAACCAAGCACCGGGTCCAAATTATTTCTACCCTCTTGGAATGAATTATTTAATAAATTCAAGCAATCAGACTACCTAGAGAAACCTCACAGTAACCCATAAATTAGAGCCATAGACGACCAAGTTTTCCTAAACATCGATCGTTTTCTATTACACATGGTGGTTGCTAGGTTCCCTATTTTTCCCTGTGTAGAAGCTTTAGAGTGGATCATTAGTCACACATATGCATTAAAATGCTTAATCAATGATGAACAAGGGCAATGTGTACAAATATCACAAACTCCGGTAGCTGAAATTTAGATTGAATAATGACTTTGTGGTAGAATTTCATGTGAATCAACAAAGTTATCGACTTAACGAGAATTGTGACCTCAAAACAAGAAATCTGGCCCAAAAAACCCATATTTTTGCAAAAACAACATGAAAATCAACCCCCAAATTGAAAAGTGGTGCTATCGGTAGCACCATTTTTTCAAACAGGGTCAAAATTACAACATTTTTCAACCATGACCTTCAAAACTCATACATTGACTCAAAAAACCCTTAAAATCAACACCTAAATAAAAAAAATGATGTTACATAAAACATAATGTTTTTTCCAAAACGTTAAAATTGTAGCTAATTACAACCTAATTTAAACTGTGACCTTGACAACATATCCATATGCAAATAAAAAACCCAAATTTGGATCCTAAATGGTCACTTGAATTTATTTATTTATTTTTTCAGGAAATTTACATTAAAAAACAAATAAAGAGAAAGAAGAAAATGTTCCCACTTTTTTTTTTTAATGAAGAAAAAAAACACATTTAAAAAAAATATTGAAAAGCCAAATTAAAATAAATAAAAAAAAAGGTGAAAAAACAAAAGAAGCACTCGAAAACAATGTTTTATTTTTTAAAATAATTTATAAAAAACCCTTAAAACATTAAAAAGACGAAAAGAAAGAGAGAAAAAACCAAAAAATGGTTAAAAAAAGGTAATTTTGAAGCAAAATTCATTTTTTTTAAAAGGATTAAAAATAAATTAATTAAAAAACACTAAAATTCTCTAAACTAAAACTTTATTTTAAAAAATATTAAAAGAAAAAATTTAAATAAAAAAATTCATAACAATGTAAATATATATATATGTATGAAGGCGACGATGTCAGACATCACCCCAACCTCCCACGTGTGTCAGGACAGGGTCTCGTGGTGGCCACGAGACCCTATCTTGACCCACGCAGGGGGCTGGGGCGCCGACAGTGGCGATGCTCGACATCACCCCCTTCATATATATATATATATATATATATATATATATATATATATATATATATATATATATATATATATATA
>JASDQU010501779.1:0-14823 GCA_032191745.1 Picea mariana | reverse complement strand
TTGCTACCGATAGCACCCTTTTTTAAAAATTGGGTAAAAAATTGGACCCCCAGAAAAATGAGTTCTCGTTAAGTTGGTAACTATGTTAATCATGATGTAAGCAAACTGGTGGCATCTTGGTGGAAAGAGGATAAGAAGTTCATCAACCGGACTTTGGGATGGAATGGATTGAAAAATTTGAGAGGACCCTACATGTATCTAATGGACCATGGTCTTACTTTATAGGTTGTATGGTGAAAAGTACTGTTGCAGGGTCACAGATACATGGATGCTTGGATGCCCTTAGCTTGCAATGTGGCAATGTCGAGAGGTATTTTCAATTGGGGTGCTATTATATCTAAGCAACTTAGCACTAGAATAGATCAATCTCAAAATCCTGAATCAAGAGAGGTACCTTCATTCTTCTACATGGCCTCTTATCTTTTGGATGTGGTATGTCTAAGAAATTTGTTTTCAAAAATGAATTTGAGCTGGCATGTGTCTAAAATTCCTGTGCACATGTACGTTAGTATTTTATGGGAGAATAGATACAAGAAGCCATATGCCATGATATGTGAATTATTCTTAGCCAAATTATATTTCATTATTTTTCACCAATAATGTCCAAGGATTTCCAAACAAACCAAGAAGATCACCTCCCTTATCGACAAATGGTATTTGGAAGAAAAATGCACCTACGTCATAATTTTGGAGCCAATGGGGCCCTACACGTATTGTTGTCTTATGTACCGGAAATATTGGCCCTAGGGAAAATCTATTACCAAACCACCCTACAAGGGTTCAATGCATCCCTGGTCAAAGATAAAAATAGGGTGTTTATCCCTTACAAATTTCAGTTGGGATATTAATTTGTCAAGGATACCACAGAAACAAAACAAGAAGTTCCAAGCCACTTGGAATACGGGTTCGGGATTGGGAGATACCGAAAGCATGATATGAAAGGATTAGTGGTAAACCATGTTGAACAAGTAAGGGTATATTGGCCCTATTCTCATGACAACTTCAAAGATAAGGTATTTACAGAAAATGCCCACAGTTGGGATGAGGTCATCCAAAGAAAATCCCAGCCTGACCTTACTGTATTTAAATATCTGTCTATGGATGAACATGTAGAGCTCATCAATCAAACTGTTGAGGTTCTATATGAGAACATGTAGTTGAGAGAGAGAATGATGAATCAAGATTTAAGGTGGAGGCCGAATGAACAACTCACGAGGTAGAGAAGAATGAGGTAGTACAAGAGTTGGAGAAACAAATAAAATCCAAAGAATATATTAAAAATAAAGAGGCAGAGCAGACCCCTCAAGGGAAATTAACACAAGGAGAGATCAACAAACAACCATAACATGATATAGAGTAGGTACAATGAGGTCAAACAGAGTCAGTGGTATCAACTGATGCATTGAAGGAGGTTCCTATCACAGGGATCCGTGCGCATACCAATGTGGACCTTACTACGTTGGATGATGATGAGGATTGACACAATGAAGGTACCAATTATGGATGAGTCCAATCCAGAACATGGAAGCTCACTTTCTGTCGAGCCGAAACCAAAGGGAACATCCTTAGATACACATGTAGTTGATAAATTCCTAGCATTAGATGTAAAAGGGACATAACCACTCAAGGAAGAAAAGGCACAAGAGAGTGATGTTGGAAATGAGAATGAGGAACAAAGTCTAGATAAAACAACTCCCGAGCAAGATAAAGTTGAAACATAAGGAGAACATGAAAAATAAGAAGAAAAGGCTACAAGTGATGGTGGGAAAACATAGGAACAAACCACCACTCCAACAAATGAAGAGACAATTGTTGATCCTCCACCACCTCTTTGTCCAAGGATAGAAAACAACATGCAATTTCAATAGAAAATAGATCAGAGTATACATCAGTTCCTGAGAAAATTACTAATATATCTATAGAAGTAGGAGCTAAGAAGACTAGTAAGGAAAACCAGTCCCCTGAAGAGACACACACTAAGGCGATGACATATAAGGAGGTGTAGGAGTTGGGAGGTGAGATATTAATAATAGATAAAGGAAAAAACCCTATATTGGAACACTTTCATGCCTCAGGGAGCATGGGAAATATGTTGGCATGGGGTGACCAACTAATACTGGAGCCATTAGACGAAGTTGCTAACATTGAGGTCATAACATGTGACAAGAAGAGGCAATTACTAGCAAGAAGGACACAAAAGAAAATAAAGCTAACTTTAGAAAACACTATGGTTTTACCCATTGAGGAAACCTTGTTGGATGCAAAAAAGGCTAAATTTAGTGAACTGTTAGGGGAAGGGATGGCCATATCTCATGCCACCATTGATAGAGCCAAATAAAATGAGAGAGAGGATTTTTCCGTGAGGAAATAATTAGAATATCTCAGACATCAAGCAGATTATTACAAGGACACCATATAGGAAATGATGATCCTAAAGCAGATTTCTTAGAGGAGCATGTCAGATGCAAGTTGGTTCGAGATTCCTTTATGGAAAAATTCATAAGCTATCAAGAAGAAACCATGTTGTGCGTTGTATCACATAATGAGATGCTAAAGTGGGATGAAAGAGCACACATAACCTTGAACCAAATTGAGTACATTAGATAAATTCATAAAGGTCGAGGAGAAGAAGAGAACTGTATCAAAATGCTCACTGATGACAACATGGACATGATATAGATGGCAAGGTAATATTGGATTCAAGTTGTTGTTGAACCAAAGAAAAGGATTCAAAAAATATGGCAGGAATGCCTCCAGAATTGGAGGAAAATCGATGAGGTAATAACCGAAATCATATTCCCCAAGTTCATGTCACTAGAATATTTTCAAGACGTCAGTGATATAATGAAGTAGCACATAGAAAACAAACAGATATATGATTTATAATTTCACAAGATGACCACCTTGACATGAGGACAAGTTAAAATATTTATGGGAGACACAATCAAGACAACTGCCATCTTGGAGCATGTGTCTTCCAAGGTAGGTAAGTATGTACAACTCACTAGGTATACGAGGGAAGTACTCAACACACATATGGATCAACATTTCTTCCCTTACATGCACACATGTGAGGACCTCTTCTCCTAGTGGGTCAATTATGAAAAAACACATCCACTGCATTAGTCATTTCATGCATGAGGAATAACTAGGAGAAAACACATTGATGAGACCACACTTCTTTCTGTATTTTCTTAAAATAACATTAGTACTATTTTTAGACAATTTAAATTTTGATAAATAAGAGAATCAACCATTCACTAAAGGTCAATGGTTTTTGTAAGAATTTTTTTTGGGTTAAGACAAGAGGAAATTATTTTCCAAAGTTAATTTAGAAGCTCGGAGGGAGCCAAGGCATTTTACCAAATATGTGCATGTGATCTTATAAGTGGATTGTTCTACAATTTGATTGAAGGCTACACGCGTCTAGTAAGATTTTAATTGTTTTCAGTTATCTCGATTGATTAAGAAATTTCTAGCTGACGTTTGGTGAAATATAATGTTATTTGATAATTAGTTATTTGTGTTATGTAAACTTAGAAAAGTATATAACTATTTCTTGCTTCTCTTTCCTTGTATATTTATGCATGCATGTTATTTAATTACATTCTTAAGTATATCTAGTAACTGATAAATTCCATTTGGTATTAGTGCTAAAGGAATTTTGTTTAAGATATTACTTGCTCACCATTGCTAAGGGTTATCCTAGGTACAAATTTCCCCAACAAATCTCTTTATTTTATCTTTCATTTTCCCCTTCGTAATATAAAAGAAAACACAATAAATAAAAAAGAGAAAAGATAATCAAGTAGTTCAAGGAACACATTTGAAACAAGAAAAATCATTAAATCCCATCGAATGATTGTCAGGCCATTAATCTGGAGGATCACACTAATTCCAAATGGGGAAGAGTCTAATTGGGCCTCATCCTCAAGTGTTATCCATATTGTTGACTCAAAGGGAATCCGACCCCCTCAACAAAATTGGTGCTAAAAGGAGGGCTTGATGCATGGAAAGCCTTACAAAAAACCCACACAAAGTAATTCCACATACTGAACATAATATTACTTCCAGTAACTCACCTCGGGATGAGGAATGTACCGATTCTCATCCTGAAATGCCATATGCAATATTTCACGAGGAAGTTAACGCATTTAGGCAAATCACCAAAGCATACACTAGGAAGATAGGATCCTTACCCTTAACTCCATTACTTCCTCGAAGAATAAGAACTATAAGACCTATCGTATCCACATCAAAACATACCTTTGTACACATAGTCGAAGACTTAGTCGAATTTTCCTTAATCAAAATAGAACAACCTTTTGTATTAATTCCCAACACACCAACAATTACTCCACCTACAAGTACTTATTATGAACTTGAAGAAGACCCAAAGGAATAAGAAGAACGATCTGATTTAGAAGCTTCAAACTACACATAAGATCACATGGGTGACAATAATGAAGATAACCATGAAGGGAATAACTAAGCTTGGTTGGCCAGAGATACCTTGGCCTTACTCAGTTGTTTACATAACCTACCAAGGCATTTAGAGAAACTACTACCCAAGTTTGATCCTAAAACATTCGAGTTTCCAGAAGATCATATTAAGAAATTTATATTGGCTAGATGGTTAATGAATGTACAACATGAGGATGTACTTTGTCAACTTTTCCCTTACATATTTGAAAACTCAACTTCCACTTGGTATTTCAACCTCCCTATTGGTTCCATAACTGGTTGGACCAAATTCTAAAAGGACTTCTTAGACAAGCTTGTAGACAAAACCGCAACTGGGGCTCTAATGGTTGAACTGTTTGTTGCCACTATGGGTCAGAGAGACAAAGTTAAGGATTTTAACCAATGTTTTGCTAGGATCCAGAACAAGTTCCAACAAGACGCAAAACCTACCCAAGGGTTATAAATTCAAGTTTATGCAAATGCTCTACCAACTTCAATTTCCATGTTTATTTAAGAGGAGATGACAAACACACCCTAGCAGAAAATTTTGAGGAAGGAAAGACCATTGAATTTAAAATTAAAGGGTGCAAAGAAATACAAATTCCCTAGGAAAGAAAGAAACAAAACAAACCCAAAGGGGACTTTTGTTTAACATGATGCAAGGGAAACACGTTGATCAAAACAATAAAAAAGATGGAACTGAAATGGAAAATTTACAAAGAATGATCAAGAAGATTTCAAATGAGATTATAGACACGAAAAGAAATGCAGGAGAAGGTACATCCAACCTAGGGCCTTATAGACCCTTTTTCAAGATACCTTCTCCTTTCAAATCCATAGAACCTCCTCCGGTTAATTTAAATATCGATTTAAGAGATGTGGCCTTACATTCCTTTTGTAGTTATCATCAGGAAAATCACTCTGAAAAGAATTGCCCTCAATGGATAAACGTCATGAATTTGATGGCAAATTGTTTCTTAGATGGATGTGCTTTAAATGATCAGACGAATGACCCTTCATCTAACTCTATAGATGAAGAATACAATGAACAACCAGAAGAAACAACTATGGTATTATGGGATGTAAATAATATGATGCCTGAAGTTAACCTCATTGAATAGGATATTTGGTTGTGCAAACAAGGATAAAATGTTATGTCTTTCAAACTCAATCGGTCATAGCTCAGGCTCCCAAGAAGCCTTAGAACTCAGCTCCCTTAACCAAACCTATCCTTGTAATCAACTCTATTCCTAAATTTGTAGCACAAGAGTCAACAAAATTAGGGTATAATGTAGTAGATGATCTAAGGAAAATGAAATCCACAATTTTTGTTATGGATCTCTACAGTATCCCTTAGTAGAAAAGCCTCTTACTCCAAGTGTTAAAGGAATAAGACAACCAAACAATCAACCCAAATCAAAACATAACATGATAACTTCAGGAGAAACCAAGAAGTCAACAGTTAATTCAACATCCATAGATAATAAATCTAAGCTGTCCATTCCCCCTTTCTTATTGACATTTGAAATATTTAATAAGAATCTTCACAATTATTTAGTGGACTCAGGGACATCATCAAATGTTATGACTTATTCTGTTTGCAAAAAGTTGAATTCAAATCTCACTAAAAGTGAAACATATATTATACAACTGGACGAATCAGAGGTGAAAATCATTGGGGAATTAAAAGATGTCATGATTAGGATTGCTTCCAACCCCAAGATTCACTAGGCTATTGATATTGTTGTTGTGGACATCTTTGAAGCCTATGGGATGCTACTTAGTTGTGACTGGTCACACCAACTCCAAGGGTATTTTGCTTATGGCTGGTCCCACCTATGGTTACATTGGAATGGGCAACCCAACAAGATAAGAATCGACCAAGAAAAATAATTAAAGCGTACTATCATTGATTTAGAGGCTCCAAATGAACCATCTTCATCCGAGTTTCCCATCCTATGAAACTATTCTTGTGACTCATATTTCAGAAAATTTTTAGCATGTGTATATGAAATTCCATTCACACATAAATTAGAGTTGTTGTTGCAAGAAAATTAGACAATAACAAAAAACTCCAACAAATTAGATCGATCCTTCACAATTGATACATTAGAAAATGAAACTGAAAACTCAAGCATAGACACCAAGAAAAGAGTGCCTCATGTTCCATATGAAATCTGGACTCTCCTTTTTTATGGATATAAATCACAAGAGGGAATTGAGGCCGAGTGTATTTTCATTGACCCAACCGGTCAGCACAACTTTTTATCATGTAGGCTTGAATTTGAATTTACTAATAACACAATTGAGTATGAGGCTTTGGTCCAAGGTATTAAAAAATCCATTGATTTAAACACCAAATAAATTGTTGTCTCTAGGGATTCAGAGATAATTGTTAGACAAGTCAAGAATACCATACACTGTAACTCACCACACCTTAGGAACTATCAACAAGAAGTACATAGGCTGGTGGATAATTTTCTCGCATTTAATATCACTGCCATCCCTCAGTCCAAGAACCTACTTGTTGACTCCCTTGCTACAACCGCCTCAAGGTTGTCTCCCCTTGAAGACTATGAGGCTTCTAGGTTCACTATAGAGATGTTGTACAAACCATCGGTCTCTGACAACATCACCAATTGGAGAGTATTTGAGGGAGATGAGTAGATCATATCCTTTTTAAGAAATGAAGACAAATTTAGAGACTCGGCCATTGATGATGAACAATTTCAAGAAATTATTATTGAACAATAAGACAAAGATTCGGAAGACAAGAAAGACAACATTGTTGAAAAGCATAAGCTTCACACAATGCCTAAGGGAGTAGTCAACTTAGAAAAATTGTTTGATCTACAAGAGAAATTGAAAAATCCTAAAAATGTGAAAATTGATAGTTCTAGTCTCGCCTACGAAGTTATAAACCTAGGGACTGCCAAAAACCCCAATAATATTAACCTTGGTATATAAATATCCACTGAAAAAAAGAGATGCTACCTCAAAATTTTTAAAGAATATCAAGACATTTTCGCATGTTCATTTCAAGATCTAAAAACTTATGAAACAAAGATCACCCAACACACCATTCCCCTAAGAAAATATGTTAATCCTTTTTAGCAGAAATTGAGAAAGTTCCACCCATCTCTCGAGCCTTTAATGTAGAAAGAGCTTAAGAAATTGTTGGATGCTAAGATCATCTTCCGGGTAAGACATTCTACCTAGGTAGCTAAACTGGTACCATTGAAGAATAAGTAAGGAGAAATTTTCCTGTGTATAGATTTTCATAATCTGAACAAAGCATCAGAAAAAGATAACTACCCGATCCCTCCCATGGAACAATTATTACAAACGGTTTATGGATATGAGATGTTCTCACTTCTCGACGGTTTTTTAGGATATAACCAGGTCCTAGTTTAAGAAGAAGACCATCTAAAAACTACTTTCCACACTAAATGGGGAACCTTTGTATATAAACGCATGCCCTTTGGAATGATTAATGTAGGAGCCACATTCTAGAGATCCATGCACGTGGATTTCAGGGGACTAATAAACAAGTGTGTAGAAGTCTATTTGGATGATGTTACAGTCTATCCTAAGAACAGATCAGACCAAAGTGCTCACTTGACCTAGATTTTTGAAAGATGTAGTAAATATGGCATTTCTCTAAATCCAAAAAGAACTATATTTGGAGTGACTGGAGGGAAACACTTGGGCCATATCATCTCTAAGGATAGAATTAACATTGATCCTTAGTGTTTTAATACAATTTCTCAACTCCCTCTTCCACATAACAAGAAATCCATGCAATATTTTTCCAGAAAGATCAATTTTGTGAGACAATTTATTCATGATTTTGCTTAAACAATCAAACCATTACAAAAAATGATACTCAAAGATGCATAATTTAAATGGAATAAGGAAGAGAGGGAATCTTTTGATAAAATCAAGATTGTTATTTATCAAGCGCCAGTGTTACGCAACCCTGACTTCAGTAAGGATTTCTTCCTATGCACTTTTTCCTCTGACCATTCTTTAGTAGAAGTCCTAACACAAAAGGATGATGAGAAAATGAGGCCCCTATTTCATTCATGACAAAAAAATTTCAAGGGCTAAAGTTGAATTATCCCACTATTGAAAAACAAGCTTATGTTGTGTACAAAGCAGTCAAACATTTCGAGTCTTACATTTAAAGAATCACACCAAAATTATAGTACCCCACCCTGTTGTAAGGTCTCTATTCACACAACATGAAATGGGCGAGAGGAGAGGAAATAAGATGACCGTAATTCAAGAATTCGATCTAGTGATCAAGACAACAAAGATAGTTAGAGGCCACGGTTTATGCAAGTTAGCCACAAAATCTCAAGACCTGGCAAGGAAAGATGAGTTTGGATGGGACAATGAACTATCCTTATGGTGCAATGAAGTGTTATATATCCTACCAAGCCATGATTCATGGTATTCAAATCTCTCTTATTTTCTTCATTGTGGCACATGTCCATAACATTTGAATATTAGGGAGAGAAGAGCCCTTAGATCAAAATCTTCCCAATATCGTCTCATTAACTCTTTGTTATTCCAGAATAATTATCATGGAGTATTGCTTAGATGTCTTGAGAAAGAAGATGAAAATAAAGTGTTGAAAGAGATACATGATGGACTAGTAGGTGGGCACTTTGCAGTAGAGAATACAACTAATAAAATCCCAAGAGTAGGATACTACTGGCCAACTTTGTCTAGGGATTCCCATACACATGTCAGAACATGCAAAGTTTTCCAGTTGAGTGCTGATAAAGAGAAAAGATCCTCCATCCCCTTGTAGCCAGTAACAATTTACAGACCTTTCGAGCAATGGCGAATAGATGTCATAGAAGAAATCAACCCAAATTCTTCAAAGCAGCACAGGTACATACCAACCACAACATATTACTTCACCTGATGATCCAAATCCATCCATCTTACCCATATTAATGAAAATGTGGTGATCTAGTTCTTGGAACAACACCTAACTACCAGGTTTGGGGTGATTTTTTTCATTGTGTTTGATAATGTGGCTTACTTCTCCTCTACCCTTATAACTGATTTTGCATTGGATAAAGGGATCATACTAAGGTATTCTACTAATTACTACCCACAAGGAAACAATGTAGCAAAATCCACTAATAAAAATCTGATCAGGATCCTTAAAAATACGGTCACACAAAATCACGAGAACTAGCACAATGCCTTACACAAAGCGCTTTGGGTGGATAGGGTAACCCCTAAAGAAGCCCTACATAATTCTCCATATTTCTTGGTTTATGGGCAAGAGGCCATCTTACTTGTTGGTTGTGGAGCTTGATTATCTTCCTGATTCATCAGTCTTTGTTTTTCAGTCGTGTTTATACCCTGTGAAGACTTTACACCCTGAAATAATGTACACTCCTCCATGCGGGGGAGTGCAGGGGGGGAAAGCGGGGGTTCGAGGGTGAAGCCTCTGAAGGAAAAATTGCCTTGTAAATGCATATTGTAATTTCAGAGTAAATCTAGACCATTCATTATAAGGTCGTGGATCTGACGGTAGAAGTTACGTTAGGGTTTGTTTCCCTAGAAGGAAACCCTCTCTTATGAGGGAAATGTATTTTGGCTATGCATCATTGTGAATATTGTATTCTATGAGAGGAGACTGTGAGAGAAAGAAGAGGAAGTTAGAACGAGTGTGTTGTAGGTTGTATCACTTCATTTGCTGGATAATAATAAAGGAAGGACTTGACAATTTCTCTAGTGGACGTAGCCCACACTGGGTGAACCACGTATATCTATGCATATATTGTATTGTGTATCTTCTATGTTTTATTTCCGCATTTGTTTTTATTTTATTGCTTCGTGATCCTATTTTTTTAATACTTACCAACCAATATATATCTTCCATCTCTACAACTCTCCCAAGCCTCTAGGGGCCAATCACTCTTAAGCATGAAACAACGTATCAACACAATCCTTATGCTAGAAGAAGAAAGGGAAAGGGCTAGGAATAAATTCACATCTCATCAACAATTGGTAAACAGATGGTTTGACAAACACAAAGTTGGGGAATTTTTTTTTTGATGTGGGAGACCTTGTTTTAAAATGGGATAAGGTAAGCGAGTCAAAAGGGAAGCATTCAAAGTTTCAAAACCTCTGTCTTGGTCCCTACCAAGTCGCAAAGAAAATTGGGGTTGGGACGTAAATGACCAAACTCTAAAAAGATTCTTTACCTAACTGATCAACATGAGAATCCTTGTACCATAGATTTTTTTTTCTTTGGTTTTCTTTTCTTATTTTTTTAGTTTTTTTTGGTAGTCTGCTTTTATTTTTGTTTATAATTTTTGGTTAAATTTTCCCGCTAGGTTGTGAAAATAATATTGATTCTCATCTCCTGATGAGACATGGCGATAAAATAACTCTTATTCCAAAGCTTGATCATCTGAAGAAAAGTAAGGGGCATTCATTTAGTGAAATATTTGAATCCATGAATTATTTACACTTCTATATGCATATTAGTTGGGGAATGAACATATTGTCTGTCTAGTGGTCTGGAAATTCTGAAGGGAATAATGGAAATGAAGGGGAGTATG
Source organism: Picea mariana (assembly GCA_032191745.1). NCBI lineage: Eukaryota > Viridiplantae > Streptophyta > Pinopsida > Pinales > Pinaceae > Picea > Picea mariana. The sequence goes on along the minus strand of JASDQU010501779.1, from coordinate 3,766 downwards.
AACCATGCCTACCGAAAAAACTAGTAAGGATATTATATATCTCCGTAAGAATGTTGTGCAAAATCCTAAGTGATGGGTACCTTTGTTCGAAGAAACAAATATCCTCCTCCCTTACTCATTATTTTTTTACACATGTTCGCACCAAAAGATATCCATTAATGGACACCTTTGTGCAATAAATATCATAAAAAAAGAAAATGGTGAAGATGAAGATATATTTCAATTAAAGAATGAGGATATTAGGGAGGGTATGCATATATCTCTGCAAGGGATATGGATGCTTGCTGACAACGGAGGAAGGTTTCTGATATCGGGGTGACTTTGCCGAGGCTATGGACACTCGATGATAGCTGAGTGACACCAGACAGAGGTTTCAAGTGCTTAGAGGTTGGGATTTTTATTTTCTCTTATCATTAATGATTTTCTATCTAGTTCTTACTTGGGGGCCATGGATCATTGGTTCAAAGTAAAGAGGTTGGAATTCATACAAGTCCCCTTGACTAGACATGGTTTGTTGTTCTCCAGATCATATGCATACATATTTATAAATGGTTTTTGGTTTGTTATCTTAGATTAGAGTCTCCTCCTAAAATTGCTATATCATTGTAGCTAAGGTAAGGGTAAGAGATTATGATTTCTCCCAATGAATAGTCATTTGTTGAAGACCTCAACAAACCCTTTGAAATATCAAGCATTTCAATGGGCACAACTTTCTTTTTTATCTCCTTTGTTATTAGTTTAACTTGCTTTCATTTTTTGTTTTATGCATTCCCTCTAGTCCCTCTCAATGAGTTGTGCTTCAAGCTTGAAAAAGGATTATCCAAAATAAAAGAAAACCTCTGAGTTCCTAAGATAAATAGAAAGGGGTCGAGACTTAAGAATTTTTGTAAAAGAACACAAAAAACATAGAAAATCTTGTTTTCTCTGATCCCGATGTACTATTTCCATGGATATTCGATAGTACATCGAACATTGGTGAGGTTTTTTATACAACTTTGGAAACACGAGAAATATTTCACCTATCATCGATGAACATTGGTCATCGATGACAACCGATGTCTCTTGCAGAGCATAAAAGTGAATTTTAAACCTCATCAATGCCGATCAAGCCTATGAAACAAAAGAGACTCTCATTTGTCCAATGCAAGGGCTCGATTAGTCTTGACCATTGGAGAATAAGATATGATTCACTTGATTTTGATGAAGCCAATGATCCATGTCATGGGGTGGACATGAGTTTTTTACTTCCATGTCACCTACCACGTGGACTTCCATACCATCCATGTCATCTTCCATGTCACACAATATGTCTCGCCTCTTCCACGTCATACATGTACGATCTTCTCGATTTTATCGGGCATAAGGATATTCTGTGTGGATATGTGAAACACAAACATTTCACTTTCATAGATGTCAATGAGTTCATCTACCATCGACAAATTCAATTTCACATTTCAAACGATAAGAGGCAAATCTCTTTGTCGATCGTTGATGTTCTATCAATGTCCATCGTTCTCATTTTGAAAAGAACCCATGCACATGCATTTTTTCTAGTCGATGGCCAATCTCCACGAAGGCCACTTCAAATCTAATTCATTCACTCTACGATTACTTTTAATCGTGGCCATTGGAAGTTTTAAAGGAGAGCTTGGTGTTTCACAGTTTCCATGCCTATGAGTCATCCTTGCACATGGCTATGTTAGCACGCCTTGACCAATCATACCTCACCACATAAGCCTTCATACTTTGATCTAACATTTCAGATAACACATCACACACCACATTAGGGTATGGGTCTACATGTATCGACATGTCATCATCCATAAAACACACCACACGACAATGAAAAAGGTGGCTTTTATATACAATTTCATCGAGATTGGCGATGAACGTTGAAAGAAAAATTGGTTCAAAAGGGATGATGGTCTCAAACATCATATCCCCGATTCGGAAAATCACTGTGCTCCAAAACAAACATCTTTTGAATTCGCCGATGAACTAAGAAACGAGCGTTCATGTCGTCATACAATGGAAAGAGTTAATTCCAAGCGTGGAATGCAGGTGGGCACATTCAAACCTGAATATCTACTAAATATTGTTCTACCTTGTTGTTTAATGGTTATAATTGACTGATTGGGAACTAAAATATATGTGCATGGATGATTTCATTTTGGTATTATTGCTATCGATTGTGTAAAGAGAGCCTGCACAACGGAAAACATCCAGAGTTCAGGAGTTATGTGTGTTACAACTATATTTATGCTAACTCATGGTGTCTTGTGTTTCATAACTGGTAGGTCTAAATGTTAATCTCTCTTATTGTTACCAGGTATGCATTCAAGGTGAATAATTATTGTAATTCTCAATAAGTGCGAATGAATTATGGCCTGATTGTTGTTCATTTCTTTTGCAAAAAATGCCACCACGAAGAATTGCCATTTGAAATCCTCTGAAAACACCCAAGGGGAAAGACACTCAACTAGGATAAGTATCAAAACCAACACCCATGAAGGAACATAATGTTGGTTGTGGAGCCTGAGTATCTTCCTGATTCAGAGGTCCTTGCTTTCAGCCGTGTTTATACCCCATGAAGTATTTACAACCCAGAAGTATGTACACTCTTCCACGCAGGGGAATGTAGAGTGGGGGTACCCCCTCTGCGGGGTCCGGGGGGCCTATCCCCCCCGGCTAGGGGGTTTGGGGGCAAAGCCCCCGAAGCAAAAATTGCCTTATAAAAGTATATTGTAATTTCATTGTAAATCTGGACCATTCATTATAAGGTCGCAGATCTAACGGTAGAGATTATGTTAAGGTTTTTTTCCCTAGAAGGCAACCCTCTTTTATGGGGGAAATGTATTGCGGCTATGGTTGATGGTGGATATTGTATTCTGAGAGAGGATACTGTGAGAGAAAGAAGAGGAAGTTACAACGGGTTTTTCTATAGGTTGTATCCATTCATTTGCTGGATAATAATAAAGGAAGGACTTGGCAATTTCTCTGGTGGACGTAGCCCACACTGGGTGAACCACGTAAATCTATGTCTCTCTTTTATTGTGTGTCTTTTGTGTTTTGTTTCTGCATTTGTTTTATTTTATTTCTCCGCGGTCCTGTTTTTCTAACAACTGGTATCAGAGCATAAGGTAACTCGCAGGAAAAGAGGGTTCCTGGTTCGAGTGGGAGCAATGTCGGAAGATGGAAAGTTTAGGGTCGATAAATTTAACGGCCAAAACTACCAGTTATGGAAGATGCAGATGGAAGACTATTTATATCAGAAGGATCTATTCCTACCATTGAGCAGAGTAGAAAAGAAGCTGGCGGCCATGAAGGACGAAGAATGGGAGATTCTTGACAGAAAGGCTCTAGGAACAATACAGCTGAGCCTAGCAGCATCGGTGGCTTTCAATATTTCGAAAGAAAAGACAACGAAGGGTTTGATGGACGCGTTGGCCAAATTGTATGAAAAAACCTCGGCGTCGAATAAGGTATTTCTAATGAAGAGATTATTTAATATGAAGATGTTAGAAGGTGGTTCTGTTGCAGATCATTTAAATGAATTTAATACGGTTACTAATCAACTAAGTTCTATAAAATTGGACTTTGATGATGAGGTTAGGGTTCTTCTAATCTTGTGCTCATTGCCAGAAAGCTGGAATGGCTTGGTCATGGCTGTAAGTAACTCTGTCTCTGGTTCAAATACTTTAAAATTTGATGATGTTGTTGGTGTTATCCTTAGTGAGGAAATGCGACGGAAAAGCACAGGTGAGAC
>JASDQU010501778.1:0-38319 GCA_032191745.1 Picea mariana | reverse complement strand
CCATGGATTCATATACCATATATCCCTCCACCATAGAACCCTCAGGATGTGCTCTTTGTCTAACCAAAGCCTTCAATGATTTCAAGTACCTCTCCACCATCCACATTGACCTTGTGTGTATAGGTCCACACATTTCAATCTCCTCAACTTGGTGTATGAGGTAGTGTTCTTGTGCATTGAAAAATGATGTACGTAGATTCTTATGCATTTCACACATTAGCCAAGGAATTTTTCTCTTCCAATACTTTATATTATCTTCATGGATTTCTTTCAATGACAACCATCTACAGATCATGATGAAAGAAAATAACATGTTTCAATAAAACATATAAATACATATTACATGACAAGTAAAACACATGTCATCAAGTACAACAAAAAATAGATTTTTTTTTTGCATATTTATTGCAGCTACTTACCTCATGTACTTTCCAAGATCATATATAACTTGTTTGATGTTGTTGTCATAGTCATTTGGGAGAGATAGAGGTAGAACATACTGTAACAATAAAAATGAATTGTTACTTGTTCAAAACTAGACAAAAAAATAAAAATCTCAAAAAATGGATACAGCCAATATATAAATATGAATACTAAAATGATTAATTACCTTAATGAAGGTATGACAATCATGTGTTTTTACCCCACCAAATTCACCTTTCTTCGTTAAGATATTCTTTATGTTTGAACAAAAACCTGTGGGAAATTTAATTTTTTGAATGACCTATTTTACACCATTGCTTTGTTGCTCTGTTAATAACCATGGAAGGTTATTTTGGTCTCCATTGTTATTTGATCGGATCACACTTTGCATTGCATGATTGGCTTCCCGAATGTCATTACAAATTTTGACAATTTTTTCGTTATCCCTCCTGCCATCTATGATTTGCCATAATGTTTCTATCACATTCTTCCCGATATGCATTGTATCAAATAAATGAACTATTGTTAGGTCCTTATAGTAAGGAAACCTAATGAATTGAGTGGGATAACATTTCATTCCTCGTGGAATCCCATTTTTACTACCTTCACGATGACGACATTGATGAAGCATAAAACAAATCATAAAACTATTTATCAAATGCGGTAAAATAAAATGAATAATTAAAATAAAATTTCAAAACACGATTCCATTTACGATACATAAACAAAATGCGTACCTCGAGGATTAATTCTATCATATGCAAACTTCCATAGGCGAGGTGTCATTCTTTGTGGTTTTAGTCCAGTCTCTTGTTTCCCTTTGAAAAGATATTTTTCAGTAGTATGATACTTATGGTTCTTAGAGAGGAAGTGTTTATACTCATCAAACACCTCCTTTCCCAAACTTTTTCACCGACGAGATTTCATCTTAGGACCACAAACTGGACATGCAAATTTACCCTTTGTTTGAAGACTTGCAATAGATGGATTAATGTGAATTATTAATATATATACAAAATGATTATTTAAACAACATGCATAATATAATCAATTATTTATATACTATTCAAGCGTGCAGTATGGAACATTACGTACCACAAAAATGTGTTAGTCCTGGGGCATCATGAATTGTCCATAAAAGTATTCCACGATATTGAAATCTCTTCTGCCGAATTGGTTTACAGATGTCATACATAGTGTGCCCTCCCATAACTTTAGTAGCTCGTCGATAAGAGGATCGATATACACATTCATATATTTAACTTGGTACTTACCTATTTGTTTGAAATTACATTAAATTACTACCATGGTATGTATATATATGTAAATAAATAAATAAAAGATGTTATGCAAAAAAAAGAGAAAAATGAAAATTTTAAATTCGAAAATTAATGTAAGCAAATACCTGGAATAATAATTGTCAACATTATGTGCTACCTCTTTATTGACATCCAAGGAGGAATGTTATTATTGATAACAAAAATAGGCCACACTAAGTAAACAAATCGAAGCTCTCCAAATGGATTAACACCGTCAATTGCCAATGAAAGCCTAACATTATGAGGATTATCTGTAAATTTTGGTCATTTTGCAACAATTTCCTTAAATGTATAACCAACTGGAGGAATTTGAAGAACGCCATATTCAATTCTCTTTCATGCATGGTAATCCATAAACTGTGCTATGCTTTGGCACATGAACAGTCGCTGCAAATGTGGAATTACAAGAATATGTCGGAGAACCTTTCGAGGGACCATTTTTGTTACTTGATCAGTTCAATATCTACTAATACCACATACCGGACATTCTGTTTTTTACGCATGTTTTCCATAATATATAATATGATCATCAGGACATGCATCTATACTTTGATACTCCATTCCAATGTCTTTCATAATGGCATGTAAATATCGATATGTGTGAGGTAAAATATTTAACGAGGGTAACATAAATTCACTTAACAATCTAAAACATACAAAATAAATAGTTAATGTAAAGAATAGTAATTGTAAATATTGCATTTTTATTTTACACATTAATTAAAACTAAAAAAAATGGGGAAAAGTCAACCTTTATGTAGATGTGAAGAAACATATTAATACCTTAGGATCTGTGTCATACAAGTGTTAGAAAAATGATTCGTAACTTTCAAGTTCACCAATAGAAATGTAGTGGAGAGAAGATTTTCTCTTGACCCTTTATAAAGTCATTTATTTTCCTTTTCAATCAGAGGTTCATCATAAACACCATCACTATTGTCCCCATGATTCTCATCTGGATGACTGAATAAGTCTTGAATCATTTTATTTGTCCCATCATCTTGAACTATGTTATTATTGTCATCTACTTCCATGGGATCATTAACTTGATCTTAATTATCTGCTTCAAGTTCTTCATCTTGTACTACAACATCATTTATGCTACTACTTGGTGCTTTGTGCATAAAGTTAGGGGGCAAATCTAACTTTATAATTACAAACAATCATGAAAAAGTAGTGCATGTATAAAACAATAAAAAAGTTTGAGAATACAATAAATATTAAAACAAATAATGAATTTATATACCATGGGACGATATTCATTTGATCCCCTGTCCATGTGCCCATATTTTCTACAATTTGTTTTAGTTGTTGCTATTAAAACTCTTTCGGGACGTCTAGTACAAAAACTTTTGCAAGGGAAATAACATATATCGTCACCCTTTTCACCCTCTTTAATTATTTTCCCAACTCTAATGTTTTCTGACATTCTTCCCCACAGACATATACTGAAAAAAATACAAGATTTTTGTTCACCAAGAAGACCTGCAAACCCTTTTTGAAGTGTCGTTATTATAGAAAACTTATCGCAACATCCATAAAATGCAACATATTTATGGATTTTATAACGTTGCAATTCCGACGATCATTGACCTAGTCAAATTTGATTTGGTCAAATACTAGGTGACTATTGGAGGGGGAAAACCTAGTTTCCATAACGTGGCAAGAACGACGACTATTCTACAAACATGGCAAGAACGACGACTATTCTACAAACATGGAAAGAGCGATGACTATTTTACAAACGTGGCAAGAGCGGGGACAATCCAATGGCGTCTCAATAGCGACATGTGACATTTGGGCAATATGAAAAAAAAAATTTCCTCTATTTTTCGACAGTATGGCCAATTTTGTCCATAATGTCGCAAATAGAATGTCAAAATTTTTACAATATGTACTTGTGGTTGAATAAATGTTAGAGGTTTACATTATTAGACCTAACCAAATTTCTTACTCTGCACTGGTGGTAATGGTACTCAAGAAAGAGGGATCATGCCATATGTGTCCAGATTATAGAGAGCTCAACAAGATCACCATTAAATATAAGTTTCCCATTCCTGTCATTGATGAATTGTTAGATGAACTACATGGAGAAATCTACTTCACAAAGTTGGATCTTCGTTCAGGGTATCATCATATTAAAATGAAGGAAGAAGATATCCCAAAAACAACATTCAGAACTCATGAAGGTCATTATGAATTTTTGGTCATGCCTTTTGGCCTTACGAATTCACCTTCCACATTCCAAGGGTTGATGAATTCCATTTTCAATCCCTTCCTTCGAAAATTTGTGTCGGTATTTTTTTATGATATACTAATCTATAGCAAGTCTTGGGAAGATCATGTTCGACATGTTGACAAGGTGCTACAACTACTAAAGGAGCAACATCTATATGCAAAACCGTCCAAATGTTTCTTTGGGGTGAAGGAGGTAGAGTATTTGGGTCATATTGTATCTCATGAAGGTGTCAAGGTAGACCCTAACAATATTAAATCCATGATGAACTGACCGATTCCCAAAACATTGAAGAATCTTAGAGGATTTTTGGGTTTCACAAGTTACTACCACAAGTTTATTCAGAACTATGGAAGAATATAAGCACCTTTAACTGCATTAACTAAGAAGGATGCATTTTCATGGACTCCAGAGGAAACTCAAGATTTTGAAAAAATTAAATAGGAAATGTGCAAAGCTCTTGTCTTGACCACACCAAACTTCACAAAAACCTTTATTGTGGAATGTGATGCTTCAAGAAATGGAATTGTTGTTGTTCTAATGCAAGAAGGAAGGCCCCTTGCTTTTGAAAGTAGGACACTCAAGGGAAAGGACTTACATAAACCCATTTATTAGAAGGAAATTATGGCAACACTAAATGAATTGAAGCAATGGTGCCCTTACCTAATAGGTAGGCACTTCAAGGTCAAAACAGAACATGACAGTCTTAAATACTTCTTGGAACAAAAACTATCTTCAAAAGAGCAACAAAAATGGGTGACCAAGATGTTGGGTTATGACTTTGAAATCATCTACAAAAAAGTGAAGCAAAATGTTGTGGCAGATGCACTCTCAAGAAAGGATGAATATGTTGAGGAATTTCTCTGTGCTATCCCTATCAACCACCCTAATTGGATAATAGAAGAAAGGGATAAATGGAAGAATGGCGAAGAAGTGTGGACTCTCATTCAAAGGTTGTAGTAGGATTCCAATGCATCTGATACATTTACATGGAGACATGATTCACTATGGTACAAAGATCGCTTATATTTATGTAAGAACTCCCAACTCAAACAAAAGGTACTTTTGTAATTGCACACCTCTTCAGTAGGAGGCCACTCGGGATTTTTGAAAACCTATCACAGGGTCAAGAGGGAATTTTTTGGGGATGGCATTAAAACTGATGTTCAAAGGTTTGTGGCAGAATGTTTGGTTTTCCAAAAAAATAAGGTGGAAGAAATTAAGACCCCAAGTATTTTACAACCATTATCCATTCCAAGTTAGCATTGGGAGGAGGTTTCTATGGATTTCATCATATGGTTACCGAAGTCTAAAGGAAAGAGTGTCATCGTGGTGATTGTTGATAGACTTACCAAGTACACACACTTTTGTGCACTCTCTCATGCTTTCAAAGCCAATACAGTTGCTATTGCATTCATGGAGATAGTTCAAAAGCTACATGGAAGCCCAAAGATTATTGTAAGTGACAGAGATACCATCTTCACTTGACATTTTGAGACAGAATTATTTTCTTTTTTGGGTACTCAATTGGCTCATATCTCATCTTATCATCCTCAATATGATGGACAAACTAATATAGTGAAAAAATGTTTGGAAGGCTACCTTCTTTGCTTTGCCTTTGATAAACAAACATGATGGTTCAAGTGGTTACCCTTGGAAAAATGGTGGTATAACACTTCCTTTCATACTATAACAAAAATGACACCATTGATGGTGCTTTATGGATATCACCCATCATCCATCTAAAATAAAAATATAAGGTTCAAGCAGTGGAATATCACATCGAGCATCAAAAACAAGTTCTCCAACTCTTAAAGGACAACCTAACCATGGCACAAAATCGCATGAAACAACAAGCAGATCAACATCATAGTGAAAGAAGTTTTGAAGTAGGGGATTGGGTTTTTTTAAGACTACAACCATACAAACAAATGTCCCTCGAGCAAGCTAAGAAAGATAATAAATTATAAACGAAGTACTATGGCCCTTATAAGGTGTTTCAAAATATTGGTACTATGGAATACAAATTGGAGTTGATTGCATTTTCGCGAGTATACCCAGTTTTCCATGTTTCATGCTTAAATAAGCTTATAGGTGACAAGATCCTAGTTCAAACTATATTTCTAGAACTTGACGAGGAAGGAAATATCATATTGGAGCCTGAAGCTATCACTCACACAAGAATTTTCTAGCTGAGGAATAGATCAATTTCAGAGTATCTCATTAAGTGGAAGAAACTATTTGTTGAATATTCCACATGGGAAGATGAGACTTGTATACATAAGCATACAAAACTACTAAAGCATTGAGGACAACACTTTTCTGAAGGGGAGGGGCATGTTAAGCCCTAAATTAGGGCACATTACCCCTTAATTGGGGCATATTACATTAGTATTGTTATTTTATTTATGTCATCTTGGGTCCATTAGTTGTAATTGTACCTCCTAGTCTCCTATATATACCAAATAGACCTTTTCATTTTGAATCATCTTGTATTTGTGAACTCATGTAATGTATAAGGATATTTCCCCCTCGAAGAGGCTTATTATCTAAATTTCTCTCTTTGTCAAGGCATGGAGTACTTATTCTGAGGTTTTTTATGCTATTTTGATATTTAGTTCTTAACGGGAATGGTGAGATTCCCAACCTTCCTTCCGAGATCATCATTCCATTGACCCATATTAACTTCCCTTAGCCTATTCCTATACTTGATATTGCAGTAGTCCTGTAGTGACATGGCCACCTGGAAATCCTCACCCACATCCTAGTACTCCCTCCAATAATCATCAAAGGTCTCACCTTGACCTTGTTGACCTTTATTCCCTACATGTTGGTTCACTATGAACTGAGGAAAAAGAGGTCAAGAAACTATCATGCATGTGGTTCTAGTACCCACCTTTGTTGGGATGTGATTGTTACTACCCTCTGCACGGTTTCCATTATTCCCAAAGATACCCCCTACACCATTAGTTCCCCTATTATGACCATTAGTTCCCCCATCACCATTTTTAACCCCGTGGTTCTGGTTGGCTTGGTTGGTGGAAATCAACTGAGTCAATATTTTTTCTAACTATTTCTTCCCAATAGCTATCCCTTCTAACATTTGCAAGGCATTGTTCTCATTTTCACTCCCCATGTATTCCTCTGGTTCTACCTCCAGTCGGTTCTCTTCTACTATCTATTATTCTTGAAAAATATTGTTTTCCCCTCGTTGCCTCCTACTTATGTAGGTGATAAACCATTCTCTGTCTCCTTGATTCATGAATTTTTAAACCCCTTAGGCTGGCATGATTTTGGGCTCTAATACCACTGTAATATTCCTACTAATTTTTTTTACCTTTTTCTTGGTTTACCCACAGAGATATTTATTCAAACAGTTTGTATACAAGTATTTTTCCTTTGTAGAAATAAAATGGCAATGACACAAAAAATTTACTATGATATTGTAATAGTGATATATCACTACCAATCTATCCCTTTTTTTTATTTAAATCAAATGGAATAAATGCACATCATATCGACTTACAAACTGGTAGAAATGTATGGATCTAACCTCATATATAGTGCTAATATCAGATCTGATATAGTGAGGAGAAATGACTGATGTAGGTTGTTTTCTATCGTTGTAGCTTACTTATGAACTAAATTGACCCCTCTCAAGTTGTATGCATCGATAATACTTGCCTCCACATGTTTTCACAATTATCTTCCCAGATAGTGAACCTCTTTCGCAACAAGAACTTGTCCCCTACTACAAATTTAGTATGATTCCCAAATGAACTCGACCTATAAGGAATAAATGGTATCTAATTGAAGAATGTGACTTTGCTTCTAAAAAAAAACAGTTCTTCCCAACAAAATTTAGTCTGCAAGTAATGAATCAGCATCCAAGACAATAGATTCAACTCATAATGAAATAATAGGGTTCTAGACACAGTCTTCTTGTCCAAGGGATTCTCCCAAGTGTTGGTAAGTCGTCCCTTCACCCCTAAATTCTCCCAACAAAAAGGTATTAAACCCATAAGGAATAAATATAGTTCATCAATGGATAGCTCGACCTCTCCAAGCCAAAATTTCTATTCAAAAAACTTTTCCCTCATGAAGGCTAACTCAGCTACACATGAAAGAAACACAGCCACAAGAAATATTTTTTATCAATGGAGCACAGTGAAGAAAATTGGATGATATATTCTCCAAATGATTAGCTAGGGTGAATCTGTCTCACCACCGAAACCAATCTTTGAAATTCCCCTTAGGGTTTTCATCCCAAGAGTTCGCAAAACCACAAATATCTCTCTCAATTGAGTTTTAGAAAATACTAGTCAAGAATGAGAGAGGTTTCCCTCTTTTTCCCTTTTATTCTTTCGTTCACCTTTTTGTGAGCTTTTTACCCTTTAATAAGTTTAAGTGATGTTTCATATTCTGAAAGTCACTTAGGAACCTTTTTTAACCACTTACTTAATGTCCCATTTTAAAATTAATTTAATTCCCATATCCATGACATTAAGTAAATAGTTAACTCCCTTTTTGTACCCCGATTATAGCCTACGAGAATTACTTAGGATACTTCGTCAATCCCTAGAGGGTATTCATAGGGAATGTAAGTTAGTGATATATAAAGTTATGTGTGAATCAATGGACTGATAAAAATAATAGAAGATGATGTTTACTTGGGATATTGTTTAGCACTCATGCATGATTGAGAGAATCATGTAACCATGTACTAGAACACAACACAAGAAGGGATATGGATTGAGCAGAGGTAGGGATGGAGGGGTAGAGGGTGATAGGGGTCGGATGGAGATAGGGGACCAATAAGAAAGTGGGCTAGGGATAGATATTGGGAGTATAAGGCCATCATTAGCTTATGTTTTCTACTTATGAATGCAATACCAAGCCCATATTTCTAAAAGTTGTTGGGGTGGTATTGAAAAACATTGTTTCTCTTATTGATGGGCCTTCATGCGCTTATGACTCTTTGGATAAATTGGACACAATTGAGGAAAACAAATTTAGACTCATTCATTAAGAACAATTATGAGTCATTTATAAATGAATTTGAAAAATGAACAAAAATAACAAACACACATACCCCAAAATATAACATAAAATAAAAAACAACCCACATGTTTGTCTACTTACATATGGTCATTAAAGTAGACCATAAATATTACTTCTAATACAAATGGTCTATATTAACTTCTCATGCTCAAAGTAAGGTAGTAAGCATCTTATTGTTGATGATTTATTCCTTGGCATTGTTTGTAGTTGGAGGTTTGTACCAACAACTAAGTTATTAAAGTGGTATACAACTTCACCTGGTCTATAATATTGAAATACACAACCACCTTTCTTCTGTGTTCTTTAGTTTTGTGTCAAATATTCTCCTTTAATAACCATTGACCCAATCATACATGAAATAAATTCAAAGTCCATTATTGAGACAATGAGGGTCTTCTTTCCTTTCAAGCAACATGCCAACCAATAGTTAGTGCTCCAATCATTACCTTTTGGGGAAATCAATCTGTATATGTGCCCTATAAAAATTTGAGTTCCAACATGTGAATCCACTAAATCAACAAAATGTACTACATTCATGCTAGTTAATCAAAATTAACATAATAATTACCAAACCTGATTGTACAAGATCTGAGACATGATATATGATTGTATCACTTCAATAGTTATACGTTGAGCAATGGGAAGTGATACATGATCCCATCTATCAACCCATTCCATGGATTCACAATTGTCCCATTCATTACTACTACATGGAGCACAAAATCAAGAAAATTTTCTCGTCCATATGTCAACTATAGTGTTGTCTAATGTTCGAATTGAATGGATTTAATGTTCGAATTGAATGGACTTAATGTTCAAATTGAATGAAATCCACTAGTGCCTTAGATTTTCTTGCATTCATATGACTAGTATCGATCTACATCGACTACCTCCGAAAAATATCTATGAACATGTCATTTCATGGTTGATTGGTCTTCTCGCATTCTTGTTTCCTCTGCCATTACTGAACAACGCCATTCAACAATAGATTTTGCATCTCAAATGAGGGAATTAGTTGTGAACTTCATTTATTGCCTATGTAACTTAAATTTGATGCACACCCCTGCTCCATCATGCTCTCCTTTCTCATGCCCATTCTCAAAATAGTTCCAAATATGTAGTTCCTTGCATTTATTGTGCAATATACACAACCATTGAAATACATAGGAATTTTTGAATTAGTCTGTTTAACCATCCTACCAAGTCCAATGTCAATCCATCTGTATATTATTCTCCTTCAAGCGATTGTAGAACAACTGAAATCAATGTTGTATATAAGCTAAGTCATGGAATCTATCATCACTTATGTAGAAGTGATATTCCTTCAATATAACTCTATTGTCTTTGCTACTATGTATCCCATGCATGTATGGGACATGGACCATTATGTTGACCTACACTAGGTGATAATATTAGCTTTGAATATAATTTTGTAGCTGAAGGATGTAGTTATCAACAAAATAAATTGTTGATAAGATAATACAAATGGGAAATGTATCTTTGCATATTCTAAAATGCTCATCCTGCCATTAAGCCACATGAACATGATGGACATATTGTTGGACCTTTTTGAAGAAATCCTTGATGAAGTCGCGGACTAATACATGGTGGGACAATGGTAAAGACATATATAAATGCATTGTTACAATGCTTCTCCCCTCACATTTCAAAGTGAAATTTGAAAGAAAATATACCATTTAAGTACTCATTATTAACCTGGGAAGTCACCAACTATAAAAATTTTCTTTCATGCTCTCCCTCAGTATCATAATGAAATATTTGAAGCTTTTCAATTCAACCTTCTTCCTCTCCAATTCATACTAATCTCTCACTTGCATGCACTTGCTCATTAATTCCATTCCACCACACTTGGGGCATGTCCCATATAAGGAAGACTTTTGATAAAATGTACAACCCTATGGCCTTGTACACAATATGCTATGAATAAAGTCTCTAGATGATCATGTTGGCGGTAATATAACTAAGCATTTTTGCATAAGGCTGTTATGCAATATATGAAATATGTTTGTGTCATAATAATAAATATATTCATTGTGGTACCTATGACAACATGTGTTACGTATTATGTTTATTCTAACATACCAATACTTGCATTTATCGAAAGATCTTTGACCCAAGTTAAGTGTACTATGTGCATTCCTTAATCTCTCTTACAATTTTTTCTATAAAATGTCAAAGTAGGTTCACAGTCCCTAGAACCCCTTCTCAATTTTAGTACATCTTTTTGGATGAAAGAAGGCCTAGTGTTCTCATGCCAAAACAATAGTACTAGTCCCTTAACTACTCCAATTAAATTCATGTCAAAACAAGGTAGCCTACCACTGAAGGCCCAAAAATTTGTTTGGAAACCTATTTCAAGGATATCTCATCTAATATAATACTTTCGAAGGGTATTGAAATTTTATTTAATAAGATGATATGTTTGTTTGAGAATACAATGTTTTCTTGTGATTTTTCTAACAATTTATTGTGACAAGAAATACTAGGCTGCATTACAGTCTTGAGAATGGTTTTTCTTACCATATTTTTGAAAAACATCCATAAGGATTATAACAATATAATTACTTGTTTCTAAACTTTTAATTGTTTTAATCCCTACAATTCTCCTAATATCATTCAAACTCTTAGATTTAAAAAAAAACAAAATGACATTTATTTGCATTATATTTTGGTTCAAAATATTCTTTAATAAATATTTTGTATGATTGATAACAAATAGTTTGGTTATGTAACTTTACTTCAAGTGATGCTAGACCATTTTCATCCACTTGAATTCATTTAGGAGTTCTTCAATGCACATTGCTCAGTCTAGGTAGGGATGATGGACCCATATTTTGGCACTCTTGACCTCTCTAGTGTTGAGTTACAATTTTGGAAGGAGATTGTACATTCTCATGGGTAGTTTTTGGAATGTCGGATTTTCAAAAAAGAGTTTGCACAACAGGAACTTCTTCACTAAAAGGTTCTGCACCAATTTCCTCTTTAATTTCATCCATAATATAATTTGCTCCAAGCAAATCCATCATTTTATGCTTATCCACAACAACTTGTATTGATGAAAAAAATCATTGCAGGTTCACTAGATGTCTGAACTAGATATGTCTCTACTAAAATCCTATAATTTTCTTGTGTTGATGGAGGAGAAACAACAATGGCATCTGTTGTGCTATAATTTAGATTGGCCTTTGTTAAAATCCTACATTTTTCCTTACCTAACATTATCTTTTCTCTTCCTTCAATGACCTTTACAATGGGATGATATTCCTCGAATACTTTCTTTCTCAATTACATTTTTTCCCCATGTTTAAAGGGATTGCCGACAAAAAAAGAGACAAAAAATTCCCTTCTAATTGCACAAAAATTGTCTTCCAAATACACAAGAAGAAAAAAATTCCTTCTAATTACACAACAAGGAAAAAATTTCCTTCCAATTACAAAACAAGACAAAAAATTCCTTCCAATTACACAAAAAGATAAATATTTCCTTCCAATTACACAATTTTTTTCTTTCAATTACACAACAAGACAAAAACTTGCCTTCCAATTACACTAAAAAACATCATAATTGTTTTTTGTTCTTGTTTTTTTGCAAGGGATGTTGGGTAATATACAAACATGAGAATTGATTTCAGAGAGAAAGAGGTTGGTCATTGTTCTCTCCTTGATTTCTAGCTTACAAGAATGTGCATGTGTTGCTACAACAACACACACACGTTCTTTAGCACATGCACATTATAGAGTGTGTTCATGCTCATATGGGGAACATTCCAAAAACTCATAAATGACACATGACCTTTAGGGATAAATATAGTGTGGAGGGGCCTAGAGGAAACTAGGGCATGGGGGGCTAGGAATGAAGGTGATTTGAGGCCTAGGGAAATGACTAGGGAACTAGAACAAAATTCAAAGTGGTGCAGGTCCCTAAGGAATAGATATGGGCATAGGGACCTTAAGGCCCAAGTGTAGAGGGTATTAGGGTTTGAGTAGATGTGGAGGCATATGGGGAAATGGGGATAGGTTCCAAGTGGAGGTAAGGGCCTAGAAACAGAGGGGGATAGTTGTTAAGCATAGGTAAGAGCCCAATGGGGAAGTGGTCTAGGGGTATAGGTTAGGATATAGTGGTGGAAGGGACTCATGGGAAGGGATGTAGGGCCTATGGGTGGAGGGGACTAGGGGAACAGGTTTGGGACTAATGGGTAAGAGGCCTAAGGGGGTAGGGGGGGAATCTCCTAGTGGTAAAGGTAGGATCCCATGTATGGAGGAACCAAGGGTCTCAGAGTCTTTGGGAATGGGGACAAAGTGTGGGCTCTTGGTCCCTAGGGACATAGCATCTAGGGCCAAATGGGTGTAGGGGGAAAGTGGCCCAAGGGTACAGGGGTAGAGGTGTCGAGTAGAGTTAGGGGGTGAAGTACATATGTAGCTAGTGTCCAAGAGATGGGTGCCAAGGGAATAGTGTTGGGGGACTATTTGGGAGGTGAGGACCCAGGGGAAGAGGGGTTTGTAGTGAGGGTGGTGAGGACTACGTGAAATAGGTAAAGGGGATTTGGATTTTGGAAGAGGTAAATGGTGTGAAGGTACCTAGGGGTAGGAATTAGGCCCTAAGGAAAATGGAATAGGTAAGTAATAGGTATATAGGAAAGAGGGTCTAGGGGAAGAGTTTATGAGGTCTTAGGGGGGGCTATGGCCCTGGCATGAAGGTGGTCAGCGTAGAGGAAAGGGCCTAATGGAAGAGGGAATTGGTGGCCCAAGGGTAGATGAGGATGTAAGCATAGGAAAGAAGGGAGAATCCAAGGGGAAGGGAGAGGAAGGATGGAGGGGGAGGAGAAGAGGAGGTGAGGGAGATTTAAAGAATAAATAGAAATAGGTGAGACTATGGGAGGCAAGAATGAGTGGGTGGGATGAGAGGGGAAAAGGGGTAGGAGGTGAGAAGAGGTGAAGGTTGTATAAAGGAAAGTAGGGAGGATCCAAGGGGGATGAGATAGCAAGATGAAATGGGAGGAGGAGAGGATTCAAGGGAGGGATAGAGGAGAATGAGGGATTTGATGTGATAGGGAGGTGAGAAGAGGCAAAGGGTCTATGGGTAGGGGAGGGGGAGTGGTGGGAATGAAGGAAGGGAGAGAAAATCCATTGGATGGTTGGGAGATGAGGTGATTACATATGTAATGTGGATGGGAATGGAAGGAAAAGGGTGAGGGGGGATAAGGTAGGGAGATAAATGAGACTAGGATAGGTGGGAATGAGGGGGTGGGGTGAGAGGGGAAAAGGGGGAGGAGGTGAGAAAAGGTGAAGGGTGTTATCACTGAAATTTTGTCTGCAACATTTCACGAAAATGGTTATAGAAATACAACAATGCCAACAACAATTAGTTCACCTGCAACACTAAAATGCATTTCAAAAGGCAAAAACTATACAATTGGGAAAAATTGACATGCGCAAAATCACTAAAGGAAGCACGTGCACAGTGCACGGGCCAACAAAGCCCTCAGAGTGCATAATGTGCCAAATGTGTGATTGTGTATGATAAAAGTCGTGCACTCCTGTGAATGATGCATTTATGGTTCTTGTCGCCCCCCCAACCACTTATGGACCAACTCCCAACTTGATTTGACCTCCATATCTGAGAGAAATATGAATGGGGGGATGGTCAAGGAACAAAGGGTGCCCTAAAGGGCCCCTTGTTCACACCAAGAACCAGTTGTATTTTGCCTTGAAGAAATGCTATAAATGGAAGCCATGGGTGCACTAAGAAACCAAGATATTCATATTATTTTTATGTTGCCTTAATTCTCCCTTGAGAATTCTGTTTTCTCCTTGGAGTATTCAAGAATCATTGCAATAGGCCATTCCACTCACTTCTTGAGGGAATATGCATTGATTTTCTTCATAATTTGCCATTTTTCTTCCATTGTAAGAAGAGATCTCCATTAGGGAACTCAAGATCCCTCCCAAGTAGGAAGAGGGGACTCATAATTCCTCATTTTTCTCTATGGTGTTTTGCCAACTAATATAGTTATACATTGGTGGCATAATCTTGTTCATTGGTTAATTATTTATGGTTCTAAGTTTCTTATGCATTCTAGTTTTTATTTATGTAGTTGTTTTAGTTTGTTTATTTTTTTATTACATGTGTTTGGCTTGTTTAACCACTCACGAACTTCTGTCTTGTCTAGCAGGCCCAACTAGGCATGCAAGTGCCATTTTTTTGCTCACCCAAGTGACGAAACAGGCACAACAGATTGGCGACCATTCTAGGGAAAAGGTATCAAATTCTACCCTATTTGGGCTTAGAGAACACTTATTTTTAATCAATTTGTCTTGCAGGTACCAAAATTGGCCCAGCCTTACCTGTTAAAAGCCAAATTCTGAGTTGGAGGAGAAGAATTTCACTCAAAAATCCCCCCCCCCCCATGCCCATCAGAAAGTGTGTGGATATTTTAGCCCACAAATGTGCACTCAGCGCACTATACGCCCCACAGGATTCTTTTCTCTATGCACTGTGTTCCCACTGCACACCTGTCAATATTGTAACCCACACACATATCCAGACTTTCAAAATTGTAAGGGTTTTTGTGATGATTTGAGGGTCCCTAGCCTTCAAACTCTTGCTTTCATGCAATTTGTAATGCCCGTGCACTCCACTTAGAATCCTTTACCATATGAAAGGTTAGCTAAACATAGGCACTTAGGGGGTAAAAAGAACCAAATATTATCCTCTTTTGCTTTAGTTGCCACAGGGATGGCTTGTTTGGTTTGTAAAATTTAAGTTGAGATTATTTCTATCACATATAAAAACACTTACATTGGGACCATAAATTAACTTTGATCATTGAGTATGCTCTTCTCTCACACCATAGAGCGATCTTTAGAATCAGAAAGGTGGTTAAGGGACATTTCATCTCCCTTAACAAAAAATATTTAGGAGAGGACAAAGCCCCCCTAGGGCTCCTCCTACTTTCTTTTTGAAATCATCTTAAAGTTGTAAGGGCCCATACATGCTCACATGTTGAAAACTTAGGATAGTTTCTTGAAATTTCTTTCTTAGTTTACATCACTAGGGAAGTTTAAATATCAAAGTAATGGGCCCACACATGCCCATATTCTAGCAATATAGGATAGTTTTTCAAGCTTTCTTAGTGTAAACAACATTAGGGAGTTTAAAGGATTAGTAAGGACCCATATGTCCACATGCTATTTCTTTAGGGATTTTAAAATTCCGCAAGGTTGTACCATTGACACTTAGTAAGCTAGGTAAAAAATATTTGTAAGGACCACAATAAGTCCACATGTTGCAAATTCACACCGAAATTATTAAAATTCGGTACACTCTTTCACTTTCTCATACACAAAGTCACTTCTCCCTTACATAATTTCCATCTTGAAATTGTGGAGATTGAAGTAGGTTTTCTCTAAAGGAATTTTGAAACATCCCACTATTTCTTGAGAAATTATCCACACCCACTTAATTCAAACGAGATTGGTTCACACCCCCAATCTCTCAGCCCACTACACCTAAATTTTTTCTAAAAACTCACTAAGATTTCCTCTACAGGAGGTGCCAAAAGAATTTTTTTAGTCTAGGTAGGATCTCGGGGGTAGGCATCCAAATAACCCCCCGTTATCTGGTTCTCACATTTTCAAACATTAGAAGTCGACAAATAGGGAAATTTCAAATCCTCCAAGTCAAGTGTTCCTACACCATAAGGCAGGGAGATACTCGTGAAGGGTCGAAGGCTGAGGGCATGTTGTTCTGTGCATCCTCCCTTGAGTCACCCAACTCTTGGAAGGGATCTAGCTCGTGACCCATTTCTAAGGCCAAAAATCTAAATGTCGCACTTTGACCGAGGTACTTAGTGACCAAATTTAGGAAATCTACCCAGGTGGAAATTGTGGGCTGCAATTGCACCTTGATCAGATTTTGTGTGGTTATTGGGAAATATCACCATCTCTTTCGGGATATGCACCCTCTACCCCTCATTATAACTGATTACTTCATCCTTCAATAGTTCCTCTTTTGGTGGCTTCAAACCCCATTGTTGAGTGCTCTTGGAAGGTCCAATGCTATTTGAGAGGAAGGACGATACATCTTTTAGGACATGAGCATTTGTTTTATTTGTTCCCCCACATAGACAAAATCCACCTACCCACATGTATGCTTATTTACAGTTGATTTATGTATGATGCTCATTTGATTGCATACAATTATGAGTTATATTATCTTGTGAAGGTCCAAATTATACAAGTATATTGTTCATTTATTTCTCTCATCATCATTTTCACACATTCACTTTTCTATTCGGACATCATAGGGGACCCACAGAATCCCCGTCGTTCAAGATGCTTGCAAAATATCCCTCCTATTCTAGGAGGAGTTTCTAGTCTTTCCAACTCACCGGATCAACCATCTCACACCCTCGTGAGTGCCACTATTTTAGGATCATATTTACTTGGTTCCACTTTGCTTGGGTCCAATTCCCAAGGACATCCTTCCACTAGCTCTCCTTCACAAGGAGGCGGCGGGAAAACTTCTTCTCAAGGAAGAAGTACAACCCAACCAAATCTCTCCCAAGGGTTAGGTCCACCACCTAATCACACAATGGCTGGAACTACTCCTCCACCAAATCCCCCTATGCCATACTTGGCATCTCTCAAAATTCCTGATTTAACTAAACTCATGAATGATCCCATTTTACATGACCCCACATGGCCCAATATGCCTACCAAACTACCTTCAGATATTCCAAAATTTGAAGGAAAACCGGGGGAAGATCTCGCCAACCATGTTATGACCTTCCACTTATGGTGCTCTTCAAACAACATCATGGATGACTCCATCCACTTAAGTTTATTTCAAAGAACACTCATTGTTCCATCAACCAAATGGTATGTGGACGAAAAATCAAGGTCCCATGTGACTTTTGAATCCTTGGCCAAAGCCTTTTTGGCCTTTTTTCAACTACCAGTTCGCCATGACACTGGTTTAGAACTTCTCTCCAAGTGAAAACAAACCTCATCTATGCATATTTCCAACCACATCCACGAATGGCGTCGGCGACGTAGTTTATGTAAAGAAGAAACCACCAAAGAACAACGTCTCGATTGGTTTCTAAAATCACTTGTCTCTATACTTGCCAAAGATGTAGCATCCACCTTCCCCCAATTCGAAGAGGAAGCCATCGGCAAGGCCCAATAGTTTGACCTCATTTATGCTCAGTCGGGTTACTTATACATAGTGTTACCTGATGCACCTAGACCCGTACCATTTGGCTAGAACAAGCCTGGAATGTCTCATGCTACGGATGGGTTGATTGGTACCACGACACACCACAACCCTTACAGCCAACCACCACTTGCACCTCAATATCCACAACCATATGGAGGGCCATCGTATTACCCTTCGCCCCCTTACCAACAACCATATCTTTTTTCTTCCCCACCACACATGAGTGGACCCTTATCAGCACCCATGATGCACCCGACCTCCCAACCAAGTTTAGGTTCCCCTTCTACCTTAGCATATAACCTGGGCACTAGTGAAAGCGCTTCACCTTCCTATGCACCCTATGGATCATTGCCACAAAAAAATCTATACTTTCCATTTCATGGTCCTCCATAGCATGTGGTTCCTCCACATAGACAACCACATGTCGGCGTTAACTTTGTTCAGCCCTCTCCCATTCAACAACTTCATACTTTTGAGCAGTTGAATAAGGAAAATATGACCCATCAGTCAAATAATGCCAAAAAGAAAGGAAAAAACTGAAACAATAATAACACGAGACCAGGTGGAAATAACCCCCAACAAAACCAATGTGTTGGGGGCAACCAGAATCAAGGTAACCAAAACCCCCAAGGCGACAATAACAAAAAATTCCAAGGGAAGAACAACAATAAAAACCTCCAGATGAAATTTCCTTGTGCTCTTTGTGGTGAGTATGGAAATTATACTCACCATTGCCCCCAAATTTTTGACTTCAAACGAATGAAAGAATCCATGAACGTGCCACGTCCTCCAGCGTCGTCTTCCCCTCAACAGGCCCCACAAAATCACTTGCAACATCCACCCCCAATCGTGATGCAAAACCTTATTCCACACCAAGGTGTGATGAATACCCAATAGGAGGTACATCCTGCCCCACCACAAATGGGGCAGTTTCAAAACCTAGGGCCCATACACCCTGGAAACCCAGTGGATTTTAATATCCTCCTCACTAGTGAAGAAGAAATTATTCTGCAAACGAGTGGTTGTCAACATATCATGCCCTCTGAATCTACTCCAACCACCTCAGAAGTGACTCCAGCTATAGTTGGACAACCCTTGATGATTACACGCCCTAATACCAAACCTACCATTTGTATCCCTCGCATCCCATTATGATAGAATGTTAATAACCCTCAAGTTAGGGTAGCACACAATTATAGTCTGATCGATGACTTGGCACAATCTCTTGCAACCATGTTTGTATTGGAGGTCCTCCAAACCTATCCAACTCAGTGGAAATCCTTACTCTCCACCTTGGGGGCAGTCGACCCAGCTGATACTAGACTCATCACATTTGATCTAGATAGCGAAGAACCACGTCTCCCCGCTCTGGTAGCTTTCTAGATACCAGTTAAGATTCGAAACATCACGGTTCATCGATGTATCATCAATGAAGGCACATCCACATGCATAATGTCCAAAACTGTATGGCAGAAACTTGGCTTCTTTGAGCTAGTACCATCCTCCATCACCTTGAGAGCCTATGATGGTCGATCATCCTCCCCTGAATGGCTCTTCCAAAATGTCCCCATCGAACTCAAGGGAAAAACCATCCTCATCGAAATTGAGTTTATCAATGCCCCACTCGATTACAATATCTTTTTTGGATGTAGCTACATGTACGTTATGAAAGCATTAGCATCTTCTGTGTTTCAAATGATGATGTTCCCCCACAACAGTAAAATAGTCACCATCAACCAAATTGCACATTATGAGCCTAACCACTCTGCCAACATCGATAATGTCTTGCCTCTTGTCTGCACTAGCTTATATGCTTATTCTCTCATTGACATGGGCCCCAGAATTTTCAAGGAACCATCCTTGTTGGGGGCATACCATGGAGAACCACCTCTCATACACCCTTCAACACAAGTGTTTTTCATATCCTTTAATGGGACCAACACCGAAGACACCACCCCTCCCACTGAGGCCTCTCCACACCTTGGCATCCCACCAGTTGAAGAGATATTACCTCAAGAATTTCTTGAGAACCATACTACACCACTTATTAATGATTTCCCCCTCCCCCAAGGGAAAATCCCAGTTTGGGAGACAATCCCTCAAGCCATTACTCAAATTCCCTTCTTCTACCCCCCACCTAGAGTTCAAGCATTTTAGGTAGTTGTGATGCTTACCCTTCCCAACATGGTGCTTTCCATCCCTGTATGGTATCTACACCCACCTGCAATGGTTCCTCAACCATCTCTCCCTCCTCAGTCAGAGGGAATTCCGATGCAAATTCTAGTACATGCTCCAGCCACACCACCCTCACCCCCAATTTCTAGCACCACTACCACTGTTGGCGGAAGACGAAAGAAGAAAGAGCCCACAACTCCACTTCCTCCCCGAGTTCAACCTCCTTGTGCACTATGTGAAAGAGAGGGACACCCCACTAATATATGTCCTTCTGTTCATGAGTTATGCAATTTGATCCAACTCCCTCGAGCAATCACATCGCTCACCGCTTCACCAAGCACATCTAGTACTACTACAATATCCTCCACTACAGGTAGTAAAGGGATGAAAACCAAATTTGATTGTGCCATTTGTTCATAATATGGCCACTACACTCATCATTTCCCAGATCTACCTTAGTTTCGCCAGACGTTAGCGGTAGTACACCAAACCTTTCAACAAGAGTCCTCTCCACCATCACTTTCTGATACTCATGTCACTGAAATTCGTTATGTCTCTTCCTCAGTCTCTAAACGGATGAGATGATCGTTTTGTCTCTCTGACTCACTTGCTCACTTCACATATCGATGTCCTTTGATTGTGGCATATCGAGCTCGACATTCAACCCCTATTCAACCACATCTGACCACCTCACCACTAGTCCTTCCCTCTCTAGATACTGTCAACATCGTCTCCCCTGAACCTAAGTCACTTCCCACCCCTCCATGGTTCATAGATAGACTGTCTGAGGATATTCCCCCAAATCCTCTCAATTCTTTGGTTCATTTCCCTTAGGAAATCTTGCCCCCTACCATAGTTTATCACCCACAGTGTCTGAACATTTGGTTTATATCAAGTGAGCCATCGCACCCAGTATGCAATATCTCCTCTATTTCTTCACCACTTGAGGACAATCACACTTTCACAATCTCCCATGTCACCTCCATGGATCCCTTGTATTCTCGCATTTACCACTGCGACAAAGATATCCTAGAGGAACTCACTACCCCTGATTTCCCATGGAATGTACTCCATCACCGAGCACTTTTTCTCTCACAGAAATCCTTCAATCCTCCTAGCCAAGCCTCTGTATGTGCAATCGAAACCAAGGATTTTATTCCTTCAGGGAATATAGACTGGTTCAATAAACCTATCCCTGCCCCAGATGTTTTTGAAGAAGGAAACATGGCCAATATCTCCCCCACGTCAAAATCAACATTTCCATCAAACCGGGAATCATAGAAGAAATCACCATTGGCGCTGCATGCTCCCCTGAGGAACTCACAACTTACAAATCTCTCTTTCAAGATTACCAGGATATTTTTTCCTGGTCATATACAGAGATGCCTAACCTCGATCCTTCTATAGTCGAACATCGCATTGACACATGGCCAGATGTCGCCCCAGTCCATCAAAAGCAGCACCCCCTTCACCTATCCAAATTTGCGGCTATCAAAGCCGAAATCAACAAGTTACACATTGCTTGGTTCATTTACCCCATTGTGTATACCTCATGGATCTCCAACCCTGTCCCCATGAAAAAAAACAAGGCACTATTCACGTCTACATAGACTTACGTGATCTCAACCATGCTTGTCCCAAAGACAACTTTCCAACCCCTTTCATCAACCAAATTAGCGATGATTGTGCCGACCACAAGCCATTGTCCTTCATGGATGGTTTCTTTGGCTACAATCAAATCCAAATCCATCCAGTAGATTAGTATAAAACCTATTTTACTACCCCATTGGGTATTTTTTCTTATCGTGTCATGCCTTTTGGACTAAAAAACACAAGTGCTACATTTCAACAGGCCATGACTTATGTTTTCCATGATCTTGGTCGCATCATCCTCACTTATTTGGATGACCTCACTGCTTGATCCAAGAAATGAACTCAGCATCTAGACAACTTACACATATTTTTTCAAGGATGTCGCCAGTACAATATCCGCTTGAACCCCCTCAAGTGTGTATTTTGCATCACCATTGGATGCCTTCTTGGGTTCATTTTCTCCCAACATGGCATCACAGTGGACCCCCTCAAGGCCCAAGCTATCATAGAAATTCCATCACCTAGGAATTTGCGCCAACTGTGGAGTCTACAAGGCAAAGATAACTTTCTACGTCACTTTGTCCCAGATTACGCCACTCGTGGGCATGGTTTCCTTCGCTTACTACGTCATGATATCCCATTTCGATGGGATGCACATGCTCAAACCGCTTTTTATGATTTGAAAGCGGTCCTATCCAATGCCCCTTTGATTAGTCCTCCAGACTATGATTGCGATTACGTCCTCTACTTGTCAGCCTCAGTCGTCTCAGTAGCAGGAGTCCTCATCCAACTATGGGATGATGGGCGGGAACATGTCATTTACTACATCAGTAAAAATATTTCAGGACCACCCCTGAAATACAATCATGATGAGAAAAACTCCCTCGTAGTTGCCCTCGCAGTCCAAAAACTACGACATTATATCCTGCTTCGAACTACCAAATTCGTAGAATATTCCACCCCCATGCAGTACTTGCTTAGTCGATGGCATATTAATGGCACATTTTCTCGATGGATCATCATCCTTAAGGAATACGACCTATATTTATCAACTCCCAAAAGAAAGAAATCACTTGTTCTCACCGAACTCATTACGGCGTTTCCCTCAGATATTAAAGCCTCACCCATCAATACAGATTTTCCCCACGAACACCTCTTCTTCATCCACTCCGATGACCCCTGGTATGGTGACATTCTCATCGGTCTAATCTCTCTTGAGATGATCATCGACACATTCGCCATTAAGCCCCTCGGTACCTCCTCATCGATGATGTCTTGTACCAACCCGGTCAACACCATTCTTCGTCGATGTCTGACCATCGACAAAGCTAACATAGTCTTGAATTATTTCCATAGCGGTGCTTGCGGTGGTCACCTCTCGGGTATGTCCACCACCCAAAAACTCATTCTAGTAGGGTACTTCTGGCCCACATTTTTTCATGACTACATCCATGTTGTCAAGCGATGCGAAAAATTCCAACTCTATGCAAACAAAGCACGAGTGCCACCCACTCTTCTACATCCAGTCATCACTATCGACCCCTTTTGCAAATGGGGCATAGACTTTATGACTTGCAATCCTCCATATAGTAATGGACACAAGTACATTGTCATGGCAGTGGATTACTTTACCAAATGGGCTGAATCCATGCCCACTTTCAACAATATCATTGACACATCAGCACGTTTTTTCTTCAACCATGTCATTACCCATTTCAGAGTCCCACTACAGTTAGTATCTAATCACAGTAAACACTTTGAGAACAAGATCTTCACAAAACTCTCCTCAAATATAGGCTTCTCCCATGAGTTTTCCTCCACTTACTACCCTCAGTCCAATGGATAGGTCAAGGTTGTCAACAAATTTCTCAAAACCATGCTACAACGTACCATCAACAAACATAAGACCCGCTAGCATCATATGTTGTTTTCAGCATTATGGGCTTATTTCACGGTAGTCAAAATTGCCACCAATTTTAAACCGTTCCACCTCGTCCATGGGATCGAATTCACCCTCCCTATCGAGTGTGAAATTCCCATGTTACACACTACCATCGAGCTATTACCTAACACTGATCCAATGGAGCAACGCTTGCTGACCTTAGATTCGTTGGATGAATATTGTCGATCTTCATTACAGAACAGTGAGGTAGCTAAAAAATGGTCCAAAGTGTAAGTTTTAAACCTGCAAAGTAAATAAATGCATATAGATTCTTAACCAAGACATAAATTAATCAATGGCTCATACACAGAGTACACAAATATTATATACCGAAAACCCTCAACCGGGAAAACCTTTCTTATATTCATTATATCAAATTTCACCATTCACCATACAATATATACAATGTTTTTAGGTATTTCGTAGATACCAAAACCCTAATCCCTTAATCTAGGATTAATTTACAAAATCGCTAAAAATAGCAAAAACCACCCAAAAAAAAAATTCAGGGTGTTGCCCCGGGCTACCGCCCGTTGTCGAATGTTGCGCATAACCAGGGGGGGCATACCCTGCCCCCCCCCCTGGGAACCCCCTAGGAAAGCACCTGCGCACATGGTAGAGCACTAGTGAGAGGGATCGTCAGACGCATTTGTCATATTTGGCGTGCCCACACACACACATGCAAAGAATATAACACATACCAAATACAAAACCACCTTTGACCGCCATGTCAACCTTTGTTCATTTAACGAAGGAGATCTTTTCCTAGCCTACGATATCACCCACGATAGTCTTGGTCATGGGAAATTTGAATCATTATGGCATGGACCCTACATTGTCCAGCACTGCCTCACTAAAGGCGCATACATCCTGGCCTCTCCAGAAGGCTCTCCTCTCAAAGAACCCATCAATGGGTTGTACTTAAAGAAGTTTTACGCCTGAGCATAGCCATTCTACCCTAGGCTTTTTCTTTGTACACATTTGTATAGTTTTTAGTCTTGTTTTTTGCAACCACTCCTCATGTTTGATCTACCATCCGTGTTATTAACAGATGCATCCTCCATCGGCCTACCACATTGGTTACGCTGACGGTGCTAGCCGTTGGACACAGAATCTCACTTCAGTCGCTTGGGCCCTCTACACCCCCTCACATGAACTGCTCCACTCCAGCGGCATATGTTTGGGCTTAGGCACCAACAACCAAGCAGAATATGTCATCTTCATTGGTCTCCTCGCCGAGGCCAGTCACCGCCACATTCATCACCTTAGTGTTTTATTAGATTCCTAGGTCATCGTCCTGCAGCTCAACAATGTATATCGTGTCCACGATCCTTGCCTCTTTTGCAAATACCTGAAAGTTAGAATCTTATCTCAAAACTTTGATTCAATTACATTTACACATATTCCATGACAATTTAATCAAATAGCAGATAATATGGCTAACCTAGTGTTAGATTGGAATTTATCACATCAACACATCATCACATATACATAAGCATCATACATCGGTCACAACATATAGATTAGACATCATCAACCATCAAAAACATAAACACATGTAGACATAAAAAGAGCCAATGATATGTATCCATATATATATATCCTCCAAAATGTCATAAATGTTTACAAAATACAAATATACATCGCTCGTTGGCCAGTGATTCCCCTCATCCCTATAGGTACAAAATGGGTACCCCCTACACTATACAAAATGCGTATCAACTACCCTGTACAAAATGGGCTCGCAAGCCTATACAAATACAAAAACTTGCACTCATGGTGCCCTCAGAGCTCCGCCCCATGTCCTCTGTCAGTTAGCTGGGGGTCCTCCAGGTCCAAGGGGAAACCAACCCATCATCACTTCCCCCGCTATAGCTACTCGACAGATCAATGTTAGCCACTTCATCGGTACACCCACACACTGTTCTAGGACCCTCTCATCCTGGATGTGGGCCCACATGCCCTCCAACACACCCTGTAGAACCTCCTCAAATCATCGACGAAGGTCATCCATCCCCCCTCCGACCTCTTCCCATGGTTCACGCGTTGGTCCAGCACCAGCGTCATCTAGTCTGTGCCTCTGGCCTACCCTCGGCTCATGTGTTGGCCCAGCATCGACATCATCTCGACTGCGTTGTTTTCCTACCCATGGCTCTTCCTGCGGTGGTCGCACCCCTGGTGAGCCGACTCCCTGACCATCTCAACCTCATGGCCTCGGGGCCCCACATCTGAAAACACAAACACCAAAGGTAGATTCAACATCCATATATACATAATCATATGCTAAATTATCAAAATCACAAAATATAAATACACAAACATACCTCTCTGGTCCCAGTCCCCCCCAGGAGGTAGCACCATGTCCGAGTCATGTTGGTAGTCCCTACCACCGTATGGATACTATAGTATCACCTGTGGTATATTATGCCACACACGTGCCACAGTGGTCATGAAGTAATGGCCACCCTCTCCCCCCCCATGATGCACCAATACCTGGGTCCATTGCATCAATCGCGGCTCTGGTGGCCCTGAAAGCGCCAGCAAAATCCTCGGGTGAAAAAGGGGCACCCTCTCCAGAAACCAGGCCACCAGGATCAACCCAAATGCAAAATCACCAGATTCAGTGGTCCGACACCGATGAATCTACCCCATCATCCTAGAGTGCAACATTAGCCCCGAAGAAAAATAGTCTCCATCCAGAACCCTCTCCACAATCCTCAGCTGGCCTCCCGTGATTCAAGAGCTCATCCATAGCCTCGATATGAATGACTGAACCCAACATTGGGTTCGGTCCCGAGTAGTGGTGATGTGCCAAGTCGACCAATCTCTCATCCCCCGGCAGTTGGGGGTCAGCAGGCAGGGCCTTCCCCCAGAAGGGGAGCCCTGTTAGAAAGTACACATCCTCCACAGCTGAGAGTGTCATTTGTTGTCCCCTAACAATGAAGCACTACATATCATTTCTCCACATAGATATCAGATACTGTAGCAGGAACTCTTGTGATCATATCAAAGGACAATCAAAGAACTTGAGCAACCCACAGGCTGCCAAGTGTCTTTGAACGCCTAGCTTCTCTCTCACCACCTCTCAGAGACGCTCCCAGTCTCACTCCCACCAGTAGACTGTAATAGTTCTCTCCTGTCACAAGCCGATCACCTGCATCCAAAAAAATATACTTGGTCGGCCCTCATCATTCATCAAAAACATCAAAAAATTCAAAATTTCAAACACCCTTAGCTTCACCTCCAGTGCTCGGATTTCACCCACACAAATACGCACCTGTTCTTTTCAAGGCTATGCACTAATGCACAGCTATCTGAGAAACAATCACACATCAATGTGTTGCTGTCTGAGAAAGATGTGTGCATCAATGCATTGTTTTCACCCCGGAAGGTGCGCACACATGCACACCTGTCCTCTACACAGCTGTGCACTGATGTGTAGCTATCTAAGAAAAAGTTGTGCACAGTGCGCAACTATCATCTTAACATGCGTGAATCTCATGCGCACCTACTTTTCCCTCCCTCGCGCCCCTATGTGTGGTTGTGTCAAGCACAGCCGCACATTATGCACGGGAGATGGAATTATACCCGCGCATCTGAGTGTGAGTATTCTTCCTTCTGTTGCGCATTAGTGGGCCCACCCCTAAACCTACCCTTGTACGACCATCCGTACAACCCCTAACTCAAATCTAATAAATTCATGCTATGCATGAGGATGAGACCACTAAACTGACTCTCACAACTCCCGAATCGATCGGCTCGAGCTCACGTAATCTCCAAATCTCCTCCAAATGCTCTCGTCAAATAACTATAGCGACGGGTACAAATGAGGTGGCATTGTGGACCCACCAGCCATATATAGTCCCTTTTACCACACTTCCATACTCAGTTACAGGAGCCCAAAGCCTCTATTTACCGATCTGCCTTCAGCCACAAAATCATGGTCTCGCCATCTACACAGTCACGTTCCCCGGGTCACCATCTGAACTTTGCACCAAGGGAGCATTTTTCTCATGTCACGTCTAGGTACGCATTCTCATGTTCAAAATTATCAAATAGTTGTTATATTTTCTTTATCATCATATATATTTCATGTCAAGTATTCGGTTTTTAATGTGTGCAGAAAATTAGTCACCACAAATGGCGCAACCCCTTCAGGTATATGTTCGACACTGGCATGTAATTATTCCCTCTAAAAATCAATTGCATATTCCAGTCACACCCTCCGAAGTTCACCTTTAGGGTTCTTACATCCATCTCTGCAGTACCATCACCTCTGTTGCATTCTGGTACGGTCACCCGATAGCACTCTCCCCCACATGAGTGGTCCCATTCATAGTTCCCCTTGGCAACTTGAAACTCATGCTGCTTTCACCCCCTAGTGATGGGAGTCCCAATAGTCTTATGCACTTCTGAGAATAAGCCACATACTTCTTCTCATCATATTGATAGCTTTCCCAATGGGCTCCCAGGTTATCTCATCTCGGTCCTATTGACTACACCTCCACAGTATCATTCTCCCTCCATATCATACACCATTAGTTTTCCCATCTGCATATTTCCCTCCATACATTTACCTCATACAGAAACCCACCCATGGGGGCCCACCCTCCACCAGTTCTCTTTGCAACTTGTGCCCTCACAGGCTAATCCATCTCGCACTGGGGCACCCATTTCTGTATCTCTACACTCATCCCAAAATATTCTTTATTTATTTGGTAATTGTAAAAATCCTTTGTTTCTAGCATTTACTTAGCTTTTTGTCATCACCCTTGATGACCTTCGTTTCCCAGCAACACAACCTATGTCTTCCTTGGTTGGAGAATCCACTCTCTTTGACATCATTCATGAACCCCGAGTATCCCAAAAATTCCATGTACCCCTGATCTTTGAGTTGGTCCACTTTCTCAAGCCTTTGGCACAATTTAACCCCATATCTAGTCATCCCCTGACACTAGATACATTTTTACGGTTGTTGCCAATCATCCTTCAAAAATATCCCAACCAAGGAAAATCTCGATTCTCACCACATCTTGACTTCGTTCATGTTCCCTATCAGTGCCTGATATCATCTCATTGGATTTCATGAAGCCCTTTGCTTCTTGGAGTCGTGTCTCCTTGTCTTTCGACATCAACATAGTTTCTAGAAGGGTGACAATATCTTGACTCTCATTACCTTTACAATGAGGAGTCTCGAACGACACAGAGAGAATCATCATTTCTCTTTTATTTCGTTGAACCCCATAACATTCGACTTCAGAAAAATCACATGTTATGGTGGGTATTACTATCCGACTATTGTCGGTGTTTTATACCAGCCGAAGACCTCTGAATTTATTAGACCATCAATGCCTATGAGTCATCGACACTTCTTAGAGGCGTCCTTGCCTCACTTCAGAGTATGTTCACCATTCAGACTTGTCATCTATCGTTATCAACCACCCTAGAGGGTGCAACAGTTATCTACACCAGCATACATCTTCAATTACCATCTTACATTTTGGTTACATGACACAAGCATGGGGCATGCCCGCCTCATTTGTATACAGATTTTTTCTCTCTCTGGAGAAAGGTTTGGGTCCCACAGTTTCCCCTCTCCCTCCAACGGATGACTTTTGCAGTTCCTCTCAGCACTCTCCATTACAATGGAACTCTCGGTAGAAGAAACATTGATGTATTTTGGCTATAAGTATGCTCCTAACCTCACACATCAGGGGGCATATGTTATCACTGAAATTTCATCCACAACAATTCACACAAATGGTTACAAAAATACAGCAATGTCAACAACAATTAGTTCACCTACATCACTAAAATGCATTTCAAAAGGAAAAAACTATACAATTGGGGAAACATTGACATGCGCAAAATAACTAAAGGAAACGCGTGCACAGTGCACAGGACAACAAATCCCTCAGAGCGCACAATGTGCCAAATGCACGACTGTGTACAAAAAAATTTGTGCACTCCTATGAATGGCGCATTTATGGCTTGTCAGCCCCCCAACCACTTATGGACTAGCTCCCAAATTGATTTGACCTCCATATCTGAGCGAAATATGAATGGGGGGTTGGTCAAGGACCAAAGGGTGCCCTAAAGGGCCCCTTGTTCACACCAAGAACCAGTTGTATTTTGCCTTGAATAAATGTTATAAATGGAAGACATGGGTGCACTAAGAAACCAATATATTCATAGTATTGTTATGCTGCCTCAATTCTCCCTTCAGAATCCTGTTTTCTCCTTGGAGTATTCAAGCATCATTGCAATAGGCCATTCCACTCACCTCTTGAGGGAATAGGCATTGATTTTCTTCATCATTTTCCATTTTTCTTCCATTGTAAGAAGAGATCTCCATTAGGGAACTCAAAATCCCCCCCAAGGAGGAAGAGGAGATTCATAAGTCCTCATTTTTCTCTACGATGTTTTGCCAACTAATATATTTATCCATTGGTGGCATAATCTTGGTCATTAGTTGATTGTATAGGGTTCTAAGTTTCTTATGCATTCTAGTTTTTATTTCTTTAGTTGTTTTAGTTTGTTTATTTTTTTATTACATGTGTTTGTCTTGTTTAACCCACTCACAAAATTATGTCTTGTCTAGCAGACTCAACAAGGCATGCAAGTGCCATTGTTTTTCTCACCCAAGTGATGAAACGATCACAACAAAGGGTATATGGGTAAGAGAAGGGGAGTGTTGGGAATGAAGAATAAGAGGAAGGAACCAAGGTGGAGAGTGAGGCAAGACGAAGGGGAGTTGGAGAGGAGGAGAGGAGGTGAGGGTTTGGTAGATGGGAATAGGGGTGTGGTTGGATAGGGGAGGATGGAGATGAAGGGTAGAGGGAGTGGAGGGGATGAAGAGGTTGGGAGAGGAGGTGAGAAAAGAGGGACATTGGATGGGTATGGTTGGAAAAGGTGGAGGGGTAAGAAGAGGAAGAGATAGGTGAGACCAGGGGAAGTAGGTATTGGGGGGTGGTGTAAGATAGGCAATGGGGACTAGGTACATATTATTATATTTTATTGAATGATAGATTTTATTTTTTACTATGGGTTTGTACAGATTAATATATTTTATTGAATGGCATATATGAATACAATGATCGATACCATTATTTTTATATACCAAGTGGGAGAATGTAGTAATAATTGATTAAGCCACATGCATAAGACATATTTAGATGGAATAGAGGTACATCGACGCCTTTATCAATTCTCTTTTCCAAATTAGAGTTAAGGAAGTACATTGTTCTTTCCTCTCGAGGTTGGTATATTTTTCTTTCTTCTCACAATTTGAGGAATATTTATGTGATGTTTGGAAGCTAGTTCTGGATCTCAATTTTAGCCCCCTGTGTTCTTCAATTGGTGAAAGTTGTTCTATTATCCCCACTCTAAAATTTTATGAGTGATGGTTTGAAGAGAAATTGAAATAACAAAGGCAAGAGTGGTGATGGGAAAGACCCAAGAGTGGTGATGGAACATGCAACTAGAGAATTCATGAATTCATAAATAAATACAACTATAGAAAGAATAAAAATGAAAAATAATATATGACAAAACATTGAAACGAAGTTACAACCATTAAGAAAATAGAGAGAAAGAAATCTAATCTATGAAAAAGGGGATGTTGGATTGATCTAGTGTCTAGAGTCCTCGACATTTTCTATCAATCTAGGTAGGTAAACTTATGAGGAACAACCACAATATGTGTAGAACTAATCTTGATATTGCCTAAAAACTTCTACTAAAATCAAAACAGTAAAATTCCAAACTCACAAACAAAAATTGATTATTTTGGTCATAATCACTTAGATTTGACCGACAATGGAAGGGAATCATATCACAAATAAACTCTCAGTTGTTCTTATTTGCAAATAAACTATGTTTTATTCAACCAAGCTCTACGACTAGAAATAAGTATTTCCAAGTGTGAGTTAAAAGTATAAATGAAAGATAAATTATTCTATCAATGCAATAAGAAAATGTGTTGATAAGAAAAAAAAAACGAATTGTAGACTCCATTCAAACTCCAAATATATTTGTGTGATCATTGTTGGTATGGCACAGTAGATGAAATATCATTCAAGTAAATGATTGTATTTAACATCAATATCTAAAACAATCATTAATCACCATAATCATATTAACATTTCTTGTAAACTATTTGAAACAAATTCTTGATCTACAGGAAATTATAATATCCCATTTAAATCTATAGGAAATGAAGGCAATTAATAAAAGTAACTTCTAAAACAACTATGAAAATACATCACATACCAGGGGGATCTCCTAGAATATGTTGTTAAAGAAAACTCAGACTATATAAGAAATTTAACTCATAAATTGAATTCAAAGCTCCATTGTATTAATACTTCAACGCAATTTAGCAGTTACAATATAAGTCTTGCATAATAATCTCAATATCTCACTAACTTCGACATCCCCTATTTTCTAATATTTATACCTATCTCGAGGAATTCGAGTGCTTTTCATTTGCACTCTGTTATACAAAACTAGCTATAGAAAAATCGCTTAGATATTCATTCTAGCACCTAGCATAACTTGTCCATGATCATTTGAGTTGAATCCTTGGTCTTATGATGGTTTGAACCTTATTCCTTATTCTTGGGGATCACCTTCCTAATTCTGTGAGAAAGCTAGCATATTTGTAGTTGATTCTCTGAATTTCTTGTAATTATCTGCCAAAATTGACCATGCATTGACCACTGTATATTAAATGCCATGAAAATTGTAAAATAGGTAAATTACCATCCCCCGATATCAATGAATTTCCTCTAGGTGAAAATTCTCCCTTTGAGCGAGTGGAAGTATGCTAACCTCCAATTCCTATAATAAATTGTAAAATAGGGTTAATTCTTATAATAATTGAATTGTAGACGATTTTGCTATAGAAATAGATATTAATACCATTTACAAGAAAAATTAAGAGTTAATCTTACAAAGAAAAATCATTACCTTGTTTATGTTCATTATGCCATTAATTAGGTGAAAATGGGAAAAAGTGGAGGTTTTGATGTAAAAAATTAGAGGTGAACAGGCCTAGTGAAAGGATCAAAACTAGCACCCAACATCTCCCCCAGATAGAGGATATTGCATGTCCTCATGCAATTTTATGTTGAAGCAATTGTTGATTCAAAAATTTCAAACTATGTTCCTTTACTTCTTCAGTTGTCCTTTGGCTTTGAAACAATAGTTGTGGGAGGTCCCCTATCTCTGGTCATCTGCTTCTTTAGACATTTTTCAAGTTCTAGACATACCATTTTTTTGCATCCTGCTTCAAGGATTTTTACTTCTTTTTCAGTCCAACATATTTTCTCTTATTTGTGCACTATGTTCTTTGAGATTCTCATTCTCTGATTTAATGACCTTGTCTAAGGTTTCCAATTCCTGAGTAGTTTTCTTTAGTTTTATTATCTTTTTTTCCTTACCTCTCATCTTAACAATAAGATCATCAATAATGGATTTTGTGTTAGAAATTTGAATTTCCTTTTAAGGAATATCCTCATAATGGGTTTCTTCATCAAGAATCTCTTCCTCCAAATTATGCTATGCGCCAGAAATTTCTTCCTCCAGATCATGCTCTACTCCAGGAATTTCTTCATCTTTAGAAACTTGTGGTTTAATTACATCGTTTGTGGCCTTCACTCAATTCCTTGTTCTAGGTTTTCTTATCAAATCTGGTAAAATTTCTTCTTTCTTCTCCTCTGTCACCTTTAATTAGTTTTCCACTTTTTCTATTCGTTCCATTCCCCTAGTTATCCTCTTTTTCGCTGCCAACAAATGCTTAGATCTCAATATTTTTTTCTTCTTCACTATTTTTTATGGAGTTTCTTCCTTGGGGGAATCAAAATCTACCTCTATTATTTTTTGTTTACCCTTTTCTCTCTATTTTTCTGTCAAAATTTCTTTAGGGGATTGTGTTTTCTTCTAGCTCGATTCCTTGTTGGTTTTGTATGATGTTTTTGTTGTAGATTTATGAGGGGTATGAGACTATTTTTCCTCGGTTTTTTTTTTCCTATGGTTTGAGCTTCTGCAAACCCTCATTCAATTTCTCTAACTTATCTAACATTATTAACTTGATTAAAGCATGATGATATAAAAACCTCTCTTTGTTTGGTGGATATTTCTAAGCTGCTACTACCATTTTTGTGATACTTTTCAATAATTAATATGGCATATTGATCCTTTTGTTTTTATTCTTCAAACGTTGCAATAAATAGATATGGTAAAGAAAAATTATGATGTATCTACCTTCACAAGTTAGATATTTTTGGATGAAGAAGGCCATATCCTTCCATGTGTCATCAAGCCAAGTCCTCAAAATGCCCTTGGTCTAGTATGTATTTCATTGTGACTTATTCAGGAAGGTTTTCCACCCTTTTCCTTTCAAATTTTCCCCTTTTCTCTCTAAACATGTAATTACAACCATTAGTTCCTATGTTAAAGTGATATTTATATCACCAATATTGGTTTTTCTCCCATTAAATGTTTCAACGAATTCCATAGTTACTGCCACACTATGCCCCTGAAAATTTTCAAACATTTGCAGTAACCCTACTTTTTGAAAAACTACTCTGCATGTCGGAAATCCATCGAGTAACTTTGTTCCCTGCAACTTGTATCTGACAAAAAATGGTGGTTCCATATTTCTCATGTTGTCTGGTGAATTTGTTGGGTGACAGGTTCGAATCCTCACACAGAAAAAAGGTAAAAATAGCGGAGACAAGTAATAGACAGAGGTTACACGGCAGTAGGGAAAATGTTGAAGAATGAGACGACTTGTGGGATCGTTTAACAAATTAATTGAAATGTATGAAGGATCATTGAAGCATCGTATCATCACAGGGTTGCATCATATCAAATGATTTCTTTTTGAAATGATAATAACATTTCACATGAAGATCATCATTGATAATGATGGCACATACAGCTTGGATATGTTTGTGGTGGAAAACATGTAGTATCTCAATTATAGGCGAAGAAATGGGTAATTATGAAAAATCAATTTCAACTCATGGAATATTATTATGTGTATAACTCATAATCATAATAATTTTGATTTCAAATCATTCATAACTAAAATGAATGGTATGGTGTGATTTTAAGAGATTGTGAATGAATTTAATAAAGTCAGGGTAATTAGGAGGTAATGATTTAGGGTAACCTTGAATCATATATCATATGGCATGAATGTAAGTTTCATTTGATAATTTACTCTAGTTTCATTTGATAATTTGATAATGTAAGACTACTGCCTTGCAGACCATCCTACTATTACCAGGAAATTATAATGTTGAAAGAATGATTATGAAGATACTTGAAACAAGTGTTTATACTACTTCTGTAATCTGGTTCAACTTTGAATGTTCCGCACATTTTTCACACCAGTCCTCAATTGAACTGTCCTTCATTACTGGAATTCCTTATTTTATTACATGAAATGACTGTAATTGTTTGTTGAAATGAATGAAGTCCTTTTATTACAGGAATTGACAGTATTCTTTTGTTGCAGAGGAATGGAGCTTTTAATGTTGCTACAAAGGAATAGAAAAAATATGATGTTGCTAGAAAAGATGAAGCTTGATACAACCGAAAAAGTGACTAATTTATTATAATTAATCTCTAAAATTCTACAAGAAATCAGTACAAACGGTGAACTCTTCCAGCTAGTTTCTTGGTTTTTAGGCAAAGCTCGCATTCAAATGCACCAAGAATCCTGGTTTTCACATTCTGAACCTTATTTTTCACTTTACTTTATATATATATAAGAAAATTAAATTTTGGATGGAAGAGGGGTAGAGGAGTTACCCTCCTTACTCACAATTTCCATATTGGATTACTGAAGTAAACTTGAAACAAATTCATCTCTAGACGTTGGCTTATGGTATAATTTTTGTCTATGGCCATTGACCAAAAAATAAATTCCTAAACCATCAATGGTTTTCATATGTACAAAGCCATTTTCGAATACTATGTCGATTTCATATGTTTTGATCTAGTGCGTGGTGAACTTTCCTTTGAAATTTTGAATTTTGAATCAAACCATAATGCCTAGTCATCAACTTTAAACTGATTCTTCTTGATAAATTTGTCATGCCATTTTGCTTTTTGCTCCTGTACAAGAGTGGTCTTTTGTATTACATCTTGGTGAATTTCATCTAGCTCATTTAACTATAAAACTCGTTGTTGTTTAGATTCTGAAAAATTTAATCCTAATTCTGATGAAATTTTGAAAGTATTTACCTAAAACTCAATGGGGAGAAGAACATGCTTTCCATATACCAGTTCATAAGGGGTGTGACCAATAACATTTTTCCATGTAGTTCTATACACCCATAAGGATTCTGGAAGTTTTCCACCCATTATGTCCGATGGAGATGAATTGTCTTTGTCAGAATCCCTTCTAAAACCTTATTTGTATATTCCACCTGGCCATTGGCTTATGGATGATATAGGGTTGACTTCATGTGTCTAATTTTACATTGTTGCACAATGGAACGAACTAACTTTGAAGTGAATTGTGCCCCCTGGTTAGTGACAATGTCTCTAGGCACACCAAATATAACAAAAATATCTTCAAACAAGAAATTTACTACTAACTGCTCAGTGGAATATGGTAAATATTTTGCTTCAACCCATTTGGTCACATAGTCTGTGCAAAGTAGAATATACCTCTTCCTTTTTTACGATGGATTAATAGGCCCTACAAATTATAAATCCCACTTTTCAAATGCGATTCGAATTATTTCCAGAACGAAATGAAAGAAGAGATATTACAATGAAATACACATAAAAATTTCTTGAAACAGAGAAATACAAAAATACATGATTTATATTCATTAAAAAAATGTACAGAGACTGTTAAAATACAGAGTGCAAGACTTGCTAGAATGGTGGAAGCTTTATATCTAAGAAGAGATATGACGGCTAAGCTCATTCAAAAGAAGATGATTACAATGAGGCTCTGAAGGCACTTTTTATGATAAACATGAATGCCAAAACCTTAGACATCCAAAAACCTAACCCTGGGAGATGAAGCTCCAAAAGTCATGTGGGCCCTGTTGAGGTAAGTTAGTACATTAACTTCTCGGGATCGTAACTTTTTCATACGATCTCTGTTTTAGGCGTGTGATAGCCCGTTGGAAATGTATTTTTGAGAAATAGGAATTATGCCATAAAAATATGATTTTGTCTATAGTTTGACTGTGGAAATCCAAGAAAACATTGTTTAGAGCCCCAAAATGGCCCTGTAAGTACAGAAAGATGTACTGACATGAAAAATTCTAAAATAAGCCAATTGGAATAGGTGGGAGGCCACCAATATCCACTTGGATGTTGTGTAGGGGTTTAGGACAGCCCCAGAAGTGAAGAACCCATAATGATCCAGATGGATGTCGGTGGCCTCCCACCTATTCCAACTGGCTCATTTTGGCATTTTTCCAGTTTGGCAATTTTTTCCTAGTTTTCGGGTCCCTAACTTTTGAAGTCATTTTGAGGTCCTAAACAACATTTTTAGGGCTCACCACAGTCAAGATGTGTGGGGCTCGCCACAAGAAACATGTGTATTCCTCGGATAGACATTTCAAACGGCAGATCATATGCAAAAATTATGACCCCGAGAAGTTGATGTACTAACTTACCCAAACGGGGCCCACATGACTTTTGGCACTTCATCTCCTAGGGTTAGGTTTTTGGATATCTAGGGTTTTGACATTCTTGTTTATTGTAAAAACACCTTGAGAGACTCATTGTAATGATATTCTAGTGAATGAGCATAGCCGTCACATCTCTTCTCAGAGATAAGCCGCCACCATTATAGCAAGCTTGTTTTACGTTGCATTTTACAGTTTCAGCTTATTTCCTTGTTGAATTGAAACCAGTTTTACTATATATCTGTTATTTTCTGTTAAGAATATTTTGATAATAATTTGTATTCATTTCTTTCTTCTCATAAAATCTGGATCAGTGGTATCAGAGTGGTCTACTCCTTATCATTCTTAATGCATGTCCTCAATGAGGTCAGGGTACAAAGAATTGGGTCTCGAGCTTGTTTCTCTTGAGGAAAAAATCTCATGCACGCCCAAGCGACCTCTCATGGTGGGAGAAAAGAAATTCGACACGACAGGAGATCCCTACAAAATGTTTCTTGAGGAAGCCCTCATGCAACAAAGGAACGATATGATGGATAGTTTTGCGCAAATCCTTCGGCGGCTACCAACAAGTAATGCATCTTCGTCAAATGGAGGTGTCGCCCCTTCAAGGTACAAATAAACTTTGATATTCCTATATTTGTGTTGAAATAATGTAACTGCGA